>CM040401.1:63633873-63671373 GCA_022702515.1 Ilyophis sp. 1 JC-2022 | reverse complement strand
GTGGTAAAAATGAAAAGAAAGAAAACCTCTCACCCTCAATATGAGAGGAAATTAAAAGAGAGGTAGAGAAAACGGTAACGAAAAAAAACAGTCTCAGCGAGACAAAAACAAGAAAACCAGAACAGGGAACATAAAGTGCAAAAGAGAAAAAATAAATCCTATAAGGAAACTCTCAGCACAACCAGGCAAGTCCCGCATATAATAATAACACGGAAGCGCAGAGACCGGAAGACACAGGGCTTAAATAGTCGGCGGAAAAACCTGAACAGGTGTAGGCTATAGGTGCTAATGAGCGGGAAAAACCCGGTGAGGAAGTCGGACCAAAGTGCGAAACCACTTCACACAGAAAGACAGCGGCAACCTGTGAAACCATACATAAGATACATAAGATAAAATGTTCACATGTTCTCTCCCAGTTGACCAGCAAGTCTCTGATCTTTACTTAATTAATGTTAATTCATACATTTATAGATTTATAGTTTGTGAATGTAGGAATAATGATTTATAAATTGTAAGTAAATAATAAACAAATGCCTTATTAATGATCAATTACAAGACATAATTATAAAGTGTTACCAAAAAAATAAATAGTTGTGTGTTCCTCCAATATTGTAAATACAAAATTGCATGTGGGGGCAAAGTCAGTATCAAAACCAGAAGCTGAGCAAGAAGGGCCTGCATGTAAGACAAAAACAGGCAATGTGGAGGCCGCCCCTGGAACTTTTAAGGAACTATCTTCCCCCTGTATTTCTATGACCTAGCGGTATACAATTCTACACAGGGACTGTTGCAGCTCTGACATCGAAATATATATACAAGACAAAGAACATATAATTTCAATATACTTATTCAGAAGACAATAACAGTTTTTTTTTAGTTTTTAAAAAAAAAATCAAAAACTGTATAAAAGTTGTATTGGATCCAGTAAGACCTGGATGGGGTCTTAATGCTTTGGTTTACGACACAACTATAGAATTATGGTAATATTGTTGTGGTAAATTACCGAAGCAGCTAATAGCTTAGCTGGTGAATTTACCTTGCTTTGGTTAGTATTACCAACTAGTAAGCCAAATTTGGGTAATGAAATAACCGATTTTAGACATGCACTAAGTAAATGCCCAATTAAATATTACCAATAATAATTATTAGCAACAAAAATACTGACTTTCCTTTGGAAAAATGCCTTCTGGGTAAGGTCCTTGTATACCCTCAATTTCAAGGTGGGCACATCATCAACCTAATCCAAGTTAAAGACCATGCTTAGCCCAGTGTGAAACAGTACGCCGATGTGTATGCGTCAACCCAGCAGGCTTTGGTCAGCCATGCAATTAGCCCCTTGAGCTTCCCACTTCTGTCTTTGACCAAAAAATAAATGAACTAGCAAAGCAGCCTTAAGTCATCGTATTAGATTTCTGCACTGCAATTTACATCCGTCTCTGTTCCATCTGCATCCTCGCTAATGCAAAGTGGGCTTTGTTCGCACCACTGGAATGCTTAAGCTGTCAACTTGCATCTCTAAATCTTGCCGATAATACACAGAAGGCTACAACATGCATTAATAGAAGCACAATACACTGTAGGGCTGGCGTTTTTGTAGCAAACAAAAGCGGTATGCATGAACATGGCCGAACACAGAGCGCAGTATTTGGTCTTTATTAGCATTTGGTCTTCATACACTTATTGGGTAACTTGAACGGTTTCCTGAAAATAAAAAATAAAATGTGCTATGACGACTAAAACGAAACGGTAGCTGTACATCATCTTCAGGCTTCAATGTCTCATGAGAAAAGGAATGACGCTCTTTCCAGAAAATGGTCAATATCAGAAAAGAAACATCCATTAAGGTTTATTTTGTAGGCCGTCCTGACACCTGACCCTTGGTGATACATTATGTGGTCTTTGTGCCAGCAGAACAGGGGGCTCTAAATTCTGTGTGTCAGACTGAGGTAAATGATGTGTAACAGAAAGAGAGAGCGAAAGAGCTCCCGGGGCAGGGGCACTATCTGTGTCAGACAGCTGCCCTGGTGGGGGCGGAGGTCAAAGGGCATGCCCTTCCAGTAGAGAGACCCACATGACCCACGCGATCGGGTTTCCTGCCCGCTGTGTCACGGCAGGCTGTAGCTGGCCAGGAAGACTGTTCCGCATGTTCTCCCTCACCACTTACAATGGCTCAGTGCTGCTATTTCGTTAGCATTTTGTTTGTCGTTTTGTTTCATAAATAAAAACCATACAGTCATTATGTTGGACACAGGGCCGGGTCAGGGCCAGAGGCAACGGGGGCTGTTGAAGAGGGCGAGTGGCAAATGAAGGGGGGGGATCCATGTGTTCTGTACATGATTGTCAGCAGCGATACTGTGTGAGTTTATGAACAATGCTTTTTGAGTCAGCACTGTGATGGGGATGTATTGCAAGCATGTATACAATGCCTGCATTGATTGCACAATATAGTGCATTTATTTCTATGGCATATTACATGTGTGCATACACATGCACATATAAACACACCCACACAAACACACACACACACACACACATATGCCCCTCGCCTCAAATACAGATTAGATACACCAACAAAAAGCTGAGTTACAATACAAAGTAATAAGCTATGCTAACAGCTAATACTCAAATTACATCTTATTTGTATGCCAAAATGCTAAATTACATCTGAACAGGGCATAACCCGCCCCCGAGTTCTCATTCCTCATCACGCTTCCAAGCCCAACATACAAGCTTTGTGAATTTGTGAACATCTAAGGCGAGGATGCGCCCGATGCAGCAGCCGGTCCTGGGTGTGTTGGCGGTTAGCGCGGATAACCATCCGTCAGGTGACAGAGGGTCAGACATCCAGAGGGGAGGATGCGGTACAGAAGTGCATTCTTAAAATAAGGAGTGATTGTTAACTCCGCTGCTTTGTGAAGGATTTATCGGAGGCTAGCCTTCAGCGAGAGCTGCTCCCAGCTCGTCCTGCTGCTGATTGCGGAAGCAAATCACGCTCCCATGGAAACATTTCGCTCCTGGCAACACCTATACCCCGCTGTGAGTCATCCAGAGGCCTTGAGAAACGGAGTGCTGCGCTCTTGTGCTCGCGCCTCCGCCAGGGTTTCTGGTTAAGTCTTCACAGAGTCCACGGCTTTCCACCTACAGACATTTACAAAGCAGCTTAAATCATGCATGGGGGGCCTGGGGGCAGACGGCGCTAACGGAGGCGTCTACTGAACAAACATGTCGTAAAGTTACGTGCATGTAATTGACGCACCTTCGTCGTTAAATGGAAAACAGTATAGGAGTCCGTTATTAGGGCTGACTGCCATTTTGTTTAACTGGAAAGAGGAATTAATTCCAACAATGGAATCACAATACACTTAATATCCTTCCTTTGGAATCAAAAATTATTTTCATCCTGACTGGTATGTCCTCACTGATAATTGTTTTTTATTACTGTATGATATTCAGAATAATTATTCTATTATTTTTCAAAGAAAGAGAAAAGTCTTTACTTTGAAGAAAATAATGAAACTTTTAAGGCTTTGTGCTCACTTGGAAAAACAGAATTCCCCCCAATATAAATAATAATACAGTAATACGAATGACTAATTTAATTAAATGCAATGTATTACTCAGAATTAATGTAGTCTATAGCAATCAAAACCTAAATAATTAGAAAAAATACAACTAATTTCCCTTTCTGCATATGTAAATGGACTTTGCCCACATTTTATTTGAGAAATCACAAGCCGTGCCGGTGCCACCCTGGTTTCCATATTAACCTAATCCTTCTGGTATCTGTAGAACTGTATTATCTTGCACTAATATTGTTTATTGCCATTCCCTCTGTATGTGGCCATTACCTCTCCTATCAGCCTTTTTGATTGTTAGAAGATGCAACTAGTGAGCACATATTTATGCCAGAGGGATACAGCGCTCAGCTCACATTCACAGAAGGTCTAAAGCCACCCAACTCGGCCGCACGGCAGAGAGGAGGTAATCCTGTGCCCTCTCACTCTGCTTGTAGCCCTTGTTCAATATTACTTTATTTCATGTAATTACACACTGATACAAATCTGGGGTACAGTATTAATCCCTCTGCACACCAGCAAGGTTTTATTTGTAATAGCAAAAACCCAACTGAATCTGGAGCGCAAAGGCACACACTACCGATAACCCTTAACCAAACTGGAATTACACCGATGGGAAGTTCTGAGAAAATCTAGCTCATCCCAGCTCGGCAGCGCCAACTGGCTTCATTTCCATAGTTTGTGTGTCATGCTAAGTCATAGTTACAACTATCTTCAGCGTTCACAAAGCCGGAACATAGAGGAGCACTGACACGACACATTTCTGATTAAAAAAAAAAGCAACCTTACTAAACTTTGTACACAAAAACATAAATAGTTTTTCTCTGAGGGTGCACCATTAGGGTCTGTATTAGGGTCATGCATATGGTGCCACAGCCCTTTGTTCACCACCCTCAGGGTCATACCCACACAAGTATGTGCATATGCGCATGTATCCAATGCAGTTTGCCACAATCAATAATTTAGGCATAAGCAGTCATAAATCAGTCAAAAAGAAAAACTGCTCAAAGAGAATGTATGCTTTATAAACTGCCATGCAAACATGACTTATAACAAATCTATTGACAGTTTCCTAGATGATAATGTAAGGGCAGCCATTTTATAACAGCCAGGCGTTTCATCAATCTCAGTCAAAACCGTCTGATTCTATTAATGTATCGGCCACAGTACCAAGCGGGATAAATGTAACTACTTATGAAAGTAATGTGATGTATGGTTCTTTTTTGTTTAGTTCCATGTTGCATCAAAGCCGGCGGGATTTTCCCTTCAATAATATAAATGTACTGCTTTGTCTCTCAGTGGTAGGCTAATGGTGATGTGCACACGTGCATGTAATGGTGATGGTGTGCACATGCACGTAATTGTGATGGTGTACACGTGCACGTAATTGTGATGGTGTACACGTGCACGTAATTGTGATGGTGTACACGTAATTGTAATGGTGTACACGTGCACGTAATTGTAATGGTGTACACGTGCACGTAATTGTAATGGTGTACACATGCACATAATTGTAATGGTGTACACGTGCACGTAATTGTGATGGTGTACACGTGCACGTAATTGTAATGGTGTACACATGCACGTAATTGTAATGGTGTACACGTGCACGTAATTGTGATGGTGTACACGTGCACGTAATTGTGATGGTGTACACGTGCACGTAATTGTAATGCTGTACACGTGCACGTAATTGTAATGGTGTACATGTGCACGTAATTGTAATGGTGTACATGTGCACGTAATTGCGATGGTGTACACGTGCACGTAATTGCGATGGTGTACACGTGCATGTAATTGCGATGGTGTACACGTGCACGTAATTGCGATGGTGTACACGTGCACGTAATTGTGATGGTGTACATGTGCACGTAATTCTGACGGTGTACATGTGTACGTAATTGTGTAACTGTAAATACATCCCCCACGAGTTCCACAGGTTCATTCATCATCTATTCCCATAAGGTTATAAATATACCGTACCTTCATAAACATCATTTAATTTATATCCAGACAATGTTGTAATATGACCTTGACAAACTACTTCAATACATTAGTTAGCTATACCAGCAAGATACCAACCCTGTATAACCAATACTAAATATTGAACTATGGTGCCATAAAAGCGAACACGTAAACCTTTCAATGTTCTGTAGGGAGGCTACATTACTGCCATTTAGCAGGTGCTCTTATTCTGAGACACTTACACAACTTTACATAGTAAATAAATAAAATAAAAAAAATATTTTAAACACCTATTTATACAGCTGGACTATAGTGAAGCAATTTAGTTTGAGTACCTTGCTGAACGGTACAATGGCAGCTGGGAATCGAACCTGCAACCTTCAGGTGTCCGAACCATTAAACTGCTCTGCTGCACTTTATTCTCCCATGGATTGATGATGCCAGCACAGAGCCTATACAGATCATGGGCCAGATTTACTAAAACCTTTAGCACACGCAAAGCCTTTTATGTCAAGCAAAACCAATAACATGAAGAATGATTGGTCATGGTATTTGTTTTCCACCAATCATTGAGTGTGTTATTCGTTTTGCATGTGCTCAAATGTTTTGCACATGCTAAATGTCTTAGTAAATCAGGCCCCATGTGTGACAAGTTAAAATAATCAGAGCTGC
The DNA here is from genome assembly GCA_022702515.1 of Ilyophis sp. 1 JC-2022. NCBI lineage: Eukaryota > Metazoa > Chordata > Actinopteri > Anguilliformes > Synaphobranchidae > Ilyophis > Ilyophis sp. 1 JC-2022. The sequence continues at coordinate 63,665,161 of CM040401.1, read as the reverse complement.
AGAGAACAGCGTCTCATCTGTGCTCAACATTGCAAACACTGTCCAACATCGAACCGCCCAATTACTCTAACAGACTGCTTTTCAGGATCTAGTTGCGTATGTAAAACAAACACCTGGCAGTACGAGGCATTCGTTTACAAAGCACCATCTCTGTGATTAATGCGATTAGTATGACATAATGTTGGAAAGGTCTGCAGCTTTAAGTGAGTGATCTCTAATTATTCTGACAGAGGAAGTCAACTCTTGGCAAAACATTAACACAGCAAAATACTGCACTGTATGGATCATACATCAATCTCCCAGAGAAGGATCTGTATTATAGTGTCAGAGCCCAGTACCAGCACCAGAATAAAGCATAAATCCCACTTGATTTATAGTGACGTTAATCACCAGCTGAGCACTGCAAACGTGAACATATAATATGCGCTTGTATGAAGCCGTAGTTGCATCAAAGTATCAACTATTGCCGACCTATTCCTTTTTTTATTTTTATGACTACAAACTGTATTTACAGAAGAAACGCTAGATTGCAAATATTACAACGCTTGTTTATTTTTGTTCATGCTCAAACAAAATCACTATTAACATTTCTTGTAACTCGGTGGTTTTTAATTGGCTTCATTCTTCTCCAAATGCTGTAGAATGTCGACATGGTTTAATGACATGCTAATGTGAACATGGTGATTTGTATTCCCTGCTCTTGCTCTCCCATGGAGAATGGGGGTGTATTCTAAATGCGAGATCATCCCTCCACTCTAACTCTGTCCTGGACAGGCCGAGCAGCACAGTGCGACTACTGGACAGACTCTGCACACGTATCTGAGAGTCAATGCTGTAACTGCCATCTGCACTAAATGCATTATTTAACTGCATCTGTACTGATTAACATTGGCTGTAACCTATGGTAATAGGCTCTGGGGGCCTTCCAGGTCTACTTTGCCCTGGCAGCCGGTGTCTCCCCTTCCAGCTTTCAAACAAGCCTCTTTAATTTTTAATGGAGCACATGTTCTATTGCCTATACAAACACACTAATCTGCCAAGCATGTGCTCAATAACATGGCCAACTATGCCACAAGAATACAAAAAAACTCACTCGTGTTTTTAGGACTGCACGTTTGGATTTTATGCATTCTCTTTTGTTTGTGTGTGTGTGCGCCTGTGTGTGTGTGTGTGTGTGCGCCTGTGTGTGTGTGTGTGTGTGTGTGCGCTTGTGTGTGTGTGTGTGTGTGCGCGCGCGTGCGTGTGCGAGTCTGTGTGAGCTTGCGTGGGCGCATGTGATGAGACGCTAATTTGGCATTTCCACAAGATGAATGTGGTACATGTGAGCTAAGTGTTTTTCATAACCTTTAAAAAGCTTGATGTCACAAAGACAATAAAGCTGATTGGCACATTCAGGGAATGGCATTCAGTTACGGTCACTCAGGTTAAGTTTCAGAGGAAATAATGCAGTAGCTTTCGGAGTCTATTAGCAATTTAACACGTTTCCTGAAAAGGCCACATGGCAAATAAGCAGCTTGGTACCCTAGTTAATGTAGCTTATTGTTTAGTGTGATGGAAATAAAAGCTGGGGTTATTTTCACAAGTAGCTGCAGATAACCCTCTGATGACAGAATGTCACATCCAAGAATGTGCTCCGTACACTGTGTGGTCTTTGAAATGGTCCAATTTTCTCATAAGGCAAGTTGGACACTGTCACTGTAGATGCTTCTTCAAAATCACTAGGTACCTCTCACTTTCATGCTTAAGGTGCATTGCCATATGTACACAGACAGGAACACTGAAGAGACTTGACTTTCTGTAAAAGGAGCTTTTACCACTTAAGTCCCCTGCTTTATAAGCAACTGTAGGCTTAGTCTCAGAAACTCTTAAAGTAGGTTCTGCGGATCAAATCTGTCTCTAAAGAAACTCTTTCTGTGAGAAAAAGTAGGTTCTGAGGTTCAAATCTGTCACTAAAGAAATGTCAGGGCTGGATATTCTGCAAGGACATTCAATCAGCATCCATTAACTGTATCGGTGTTTTGTTTTTTTTGTCAGATGGCATTCTTAAAAGGTGTTCCTAGTTTTTCCCAAGAGCATTCCACTTTGTGAGCAGTTTGCAACAGCGTCAGATGTAAGTTTAAAAGCCCATGGCCCACAACGCAATACTTCATTTGGTACATTTATTTGGTTAAAAACAACAACAGATAAATATGTGCTTTCATACCATAGTGTTTTTGTGAAAACCCAATCGATGCAAAGCCCAGAGTGCATTACAAGCTCGTAAACTGTAGCGGGGTAACAGCTAACAGCTAACTAGCTTATGGATGGCATGTATTCGCCTCACTCACAAACCACACTGATGCTGTGTAAAATTAATTTAGCTCAATTTGTCAGAAAGTAGCTTTGTTATTCTCACATTGAACATCCAGTGCTTCTTATTCAGTCATTAGTAGCTTAGAGACTACAAATGCCATGCTAATTAAAATCTCACAACTCACAAACTGTGCTACTCCTTCCTCTCCACCAGCGCACAGGTTACAGCCCTGGCCCAAAGTATGCTATAAGCATGGCTGTAAGGAAACTGCCATAGCCTACTAATAGGACAGGTCTAATTTAATTTCTGTAGATGGTTCAGTGCTAACTTGTTCAGTGACTGTTACAATTAGCCTAATTACATAATAATAAAAAAAGAAATTCTAAACGTAAATGACAAGAAAACAACCCCAAGTGAACAGTACTCTGGCTAACGGCAAAGCATTCACATCCTCACACGAGTAGTTTTTTTGTGTGAAAATATAACCGCTGCGCGTCACACAACAAACAGTAGTGCCAGCAGTGGCATTTTCATGGAAATTAAAAAAACTGTATATCACCTTCAGAATTTGAAGACAGCACCAAATGCTTTTCATATTACCATAATGGTAGCGTGACTAAATTGTGTCTAAAAGCCTCTATTGTAATGCCCAGAATGTCCGAAATGGCACCAGCCATATTTGTTGACAAGCTTAGATATATTGTCACTCACAACAGAACATAAATATTGACTACATGCCTGGCACTAAAAGGTTAGTCAGACATTACCCTTGTAATGTCCCATAAACAAATGAAATACATCAGGCAGAATTAGGGGGCGGCGTTTTGAATCCACGCCACTGCAATAGTTTTTAAAATGACCTCCTCTGATGTGTCTGATCGCATGGCTTTGATGATCTTCATTAATATACATGTCTCATTTCCAGACACAGGGAGTGGCATATGGCACAATTCAGGAAGAGGAAGGGAGCATTTTTACTGGTCCTCCCATATGGCACAGAGCGCTGGTGGGAGGCGCGCTGGACCCGGCGAGGAGTACATTTGTAGTTGAGAGGAGTTGACTATTGCCCTAGGCCTGTATACCAGTAAACAAATAAAACATCCTCCTGCTTTTCTGTGCATTGAGCCTTTCATCCCACACTGATCCAAACACACCATTTCAAAGCCAAAAAGCTTCGTCTGTAAGCAGGTAAAAACAGCTTCAGGCCTGACACTCCACACACAAAAGAGGAAAAAGAAAAAACTCAATTGCTAATGACTTGTTTGCAATAGGCATTGTTTTTCTGTTGCTTACTGCTTTTTTTCTTTAAGCTTCGCTTTCATGCTGTTCCCACACAAGTTCTTGTGCATTATGATTTAATGCTTTCAATTCCTTCGCCTTTTATGTCTCAAATAAGCCGTGCAGCATGGTTTTCGCTTGTCTAAATCCTAAGGCATTTACAATTCCTCCACTAAGCCTAACCTTTGATTGTTTTTTTTGACTGCTTTGAAATTGTATTATATTATGTTAATTTGCCATAATATAATTACATTTTAAATAGAGTACTTTATACTTGGTTTGATAGTATACTTACCTTATATTTATTGTACATTATCTCACATCTAATATTTGCATTAGTCAACAAGACTGAGCCTGCTAAGTACTAATACTACTAATAATAATTATAATAATATTAGTAATAGTAAAACATCTCCCCGGGTATAATTTAATAATTATATAATCATTTTTGAACAATAATATGATACCACTACTACTAACAACAACATCATCATCTTATTCATAGAGCTTTGAATATGCCATATAACAAGCTGTTACTAAATATATACTCTACATATAATTGTCATCAGTGCCACCAGCAAAATAGATGGGTACCAAAGCACTGAATCATTATCATGAATAAATATAGTTTTGAAAACATGAATTAGTCTACCTACTTGGTTAATATCACAAAGTTAGTACTACTCTTAAGACCTACTCTTACTCACAGTTTATTCAATCCTTTTTCCACTAATGGAAAATTGGAAGATCTTATCCCGTGGTCAAAGCACATAACGTGTGGACACACACAACGCCATGCATGTCACATATTGTGCAAGATTTAAACCATAAGGGAGTGCACCTTTTTTATTTTCTTTATTGGAACCAAAAACACTTTATCAGTTCAACGTTAATGCTTGACCACTTCGGAGCAGAAATCCCCCTTTAAAATATATTAGCATATATTTTAGTTCAGCTTGAGTTTGCACATGAGAGCGTGTCTACAGGAAGATGTAGTGCGGGTTTTATGAGGGGGAAAAAGTGCTTACTCTACCCGTGTTCTGCATTGATAATCATTAGACAGGTCTCCTGCAGTGCCTAGGGTGTAGTCTCTGATGATTTTGTACCCGCTTCATTCTATAGCCTTTCTGAGAGGAGCCCATTCCTATAGAATAATGAGTGGAACGACTGGGTCTGGTGAATAATTTAGCTCGGTGGAAACTAGCAGCTCTGTGCAATGACAATATGTAATATCTTAACACCTACAAGGTTTCTGTGCTCCAGTGTTAAGTGAAGGGGACGGTCCACGGCGCGGCTGTGCAACACGAGGTCTCCGCGGGACTCCCGGCCAACGGATACCAACCATCGTGAGCGAGACGGAAGAGCCGCTCGCAGGCTTCGACATCCCCTCGCGATTATTCAAAAGAACTTGAGCAAGGTAGCAGTCGAGGAACCGGTCTTAGAAAATTAGCAGTTGCAGGTTCAAATCCCAGGTCGAGCATTGCGGTTGTAGCCCCCTAGCAAAGTATTCAACTTCAATGGCTTCTTTACATATCCTACTGTATAAATGGGTAGTATGTAAGCTGTGCCAAGTCGCCCTGGATAAGGGCGTTTGCAAAACAGACAAATAATAATAATTTTAAGAAATGAAAAGGGCATCCAATCCTGTTGCAGACCTATCTCCATGAATCACCACCAATTACATCAGACCTATTTGTCATAGCCTTCAGGAGAAATCATTCTAAAATATCAACTTCTCCTCTCCTGTCTATTAGCAGGCGCATGTATACACCCCTACGTACTGGCTCCACTGTGAATTGAGCTGGACCCGGCATTGCTCACATGCCCCCAATCGTCTCACAGAGCTATTAAAATGCTGATAAAAAATTCATAAAGTAACACGTTAATGAATCAGGAGAGTCCTGGCTCAGAGCATGGTGAGAATGAAGGTGAATGATCACTTGGGCCTTCAGGGCATGAAATACCCTTTTGAAGATGAATAATTATTTTTAGGACCAGTAAGTTGAACTGATTTATAATTCTGTTTTAGGTCTGCTGATAATACGGCTTAAATCTCATACTTTTTTTATATGCACTGCGAGTCGAAAAAGCAGATCGACCAACAGTTTGGCCAGAACATTCTTTAAAATATTTAATGGTACTGGAACGCACTTTCTTCTTGCAGTCCTGCATGCTGAACGCACTAGTTTATGTGTTTCCCCTGCTGAAGTCTAATGCTGCGCAGATGTGACTAAACTGCTAAATTCACATACACATGAGCACGCACGCGACCTGGGCCCAAATACTCTTTGAACTGAGGTCTGACACACACGCACGCACGCACGCACGCACATACACACACACACACACACACACACACACACACACACACACACACACACACACACACACACACACACAGTCCATCAACATGCATGGCCTCTTAAAGCAGAAAGAGCAAGTAACATGATCAAGGTATGCCCCACCCAACAACAAACACACTCAAACAACAAAACAAAGAATTACACAACATTTTTTTTGCCATACCAATGTGACTTCTCAATATGGTTCCATCAACCTCCATTACACTGTCCAATATTCTCTCTTATTATCAAAGTCAACTCTCAAAATAACTACATGAGTTCACTGTTGCTAAACTGTAAAAACATCAGCAGTGAGTATTAATCTACATTACAGTAGTTGTTCAGGTGTTATGGTGCTGTGCAATTAGACCAACACAAAGCACACAATGTCTTGACAATTTAAAGCTTAAGTCTGATGCAAAATGGCCACCATTCCTTCCCATTTCGTATGTGTAACCATGATGTTCGTAACAGAGATCTGCACCTTTTTACTTCTGTGAGGCCAGTTCTGATAGGCCGTAGTCCATATCGTCTTTCGGTTTCCAAGCTCAAATAAAAAAAGCAGTTAGCTCACAGTGAGGCCTGACATATTTATCCCAAATGTTTTTCGTCCTCTAGCATTGAATATCATCACACCTCATGCAGCATATAGGGCAATTAACATACATGGTTTGTTAATATTAATGATTAAGGTACTTGGTAGTGCTGATTAAAACATTTCCTCTTGATTGGTGAATGGTAAACAACTTTCCGTAGGCCAGGTTTGATAAACATATCGCAATCAGACAGAGGCAGACAAGACACCAGGAAAAAAGAGGGGAAAAACCTCTGGAAACACAAACAGAGGGTTTGGAGTTGATAATTAGGGAATTCTTTTTTTTTAAGTTTCCTTTTTCCTCCCAAAAGAAAATAACTCTGACTACTTAATTGGAGGAATCAAATTTAGTCAAGCGCCCCATCGGCTCAAACCTACATCATTAAAGTTGCCAGCTAACAAACATCAAACACGAGCCCGTATTAATGAAGCAGATGTATTAATTTCCTATTTATGAGCAGCTAAGCAACTCCCTGGCACTCCCCTCTCTCTCTTTCTCCCTGACAGCAGTATTAATGATCTTTAATGCCCCACAGGCAGTAATGGGTCCCACTGGGATTTGTATTGAGGATTTAGACATAAGAAAAAAAAGCCGGGCTCTCCTGGGACAGAGCGCTTGATCAGCCTGGGCCTCTCCGGAATACCGCAGCCGAATAATAAATGACAACGCCGCCCGAACGGCGCGATTAAATCAAACCTTCTGCGTAAAGTGCCCGAGCGTCTGACTGTCACTAACAATCTACTGCTTTTTAACGCCTCAGAGGTACGAATCAAAACGCGGCAGCCTGGAAAAAAAATAAAATAAATTAACGCTTGTGTAGCTGGCCGCACCTGACAATTTTCAATCGGATGGATACAACAGAAAAAAAAATGAAGACTAGGAAATTTGACAGCTTTTTTTTTATGGAAATGATGTTAGTGAAAGCAATTAATGGAGCAACAGAGGGAACTGGAAGCATATGATCAACATGATGCTTAGAATTAATGACAGGTATCCAAAAAAATATGAAGGACGAACGTGACTGGTTGAACTGGACAGTCTCCGTCTCTGGGGCTCTGTTGATTGTAGGCGTACGTTTTTGTCGTAGCTTGAAAATACATGCATCTTAATCATTCTTACACAGAACCCTGTCAAAATCACCCCGGGAGCAACTGCTTTTGATGTTAACACACTGCTGTTACAACTAAGCCCGACGTGTCTAAGTGCCAAAAGGATTATATTTTTTTATTCATTCACGAGAGAGCACATTAAAAAACTGACAAATTTGTGTTACAGAAAACAACTCTGCATCCTTGTGTGTTTGATTTTGTCAACAATTCTGTGTCTACTAATTCCCCATTAAGTCTGATTGAGATTAACCTAAATAAACAGCATCCTACAAAATTAACCCACAAATTATTTATGCAGCATTCTATAGACCTGCAGCTTTTTGAAGCTCACTCTGCTTGTTTTTTTAATGCTAATTTACAGTTCATTTGAGCTCTCCAGAGACAATAACAATCATTTGCTTTGCAAAAACAGCCATGTTATATTCTCTCATTTCATTTTTCACATTTTACAACTTAAACTCCACAGTGTAGCTGAGATGACTGGTCACTGATCCTATACTCATTCCCCAGGATGGGAGATTTCTATGCTGTTCTTAAGGAGACACAATATAAAACATATGTTCTTGAATTGCTTTCAGAGTTGAAATTTATTTACCAAAACCTACGGTTCCAAATAGATATATGCGGTTTTCATAATTTATTGAATTTACCTTTGGGGACCACCATTTAAATATAACATTAGCAGTGATTTATGCTCCATCTGTCCCCCTCTTTATGTATTCCTAAATAACGGAGTGCATTTAATGATGCAGTAATGCTACTTCTTGCACAAAGGTGCCTCACACATTACTAAAAACCACATCACACCGATACTGGCACATCTCTCTCCTGCTGCAAAGGGAGGCAATGGCAGCTTTTTTAGGCTGGCTATCTCCCACTTAATTCCACTTCCTCTGGCAGCTCGGGAAGGGGTTAAGGCAGAGCGATTGTGGAGATAGGGAGTGCTTGCAGCTGGGGGCCGCAGATAACACATTCTGTCAGATACTGTCAGGCAGTTGCCTGCATAATGAAGTGAAAAGGGGGGGAAAAAAAGGATTTGCTTTCATTTGTTATCAGCAACGCAACTTAAAGCAGGGAGAGGATTGCATCATTTAGTTCTGGCCTGACTAATGGTCACCTCCTGGGGGAATGAGGGCTCGCTGTGAAAACCGGGAGCCGCCAGGTATCCCTTACCTCCCGTTCAGCACCGTTACGTCCGCGCCCCTCCCGTCGAAATTTACCTCGGTAACCGACACAGCTGAGCTCCGTCTTCAAAATGCTATTAATGTGGGAATTTCACATTTTCTCTCCAGTGGTTCAGGCCTGTTACTCTGGAGGGCGTTTGACAGGGAGGTGAGCAGAGACCTCACTCCGCACACTATTATAACTGTGCTGTGCTCTCGTTTACATGGCTTTTTAAAATACCCTCGTATGGACATGAATATGAAATGGTCAAACGTGTGTTTCTGGAGTCTAATTATTAACGACATGACTGCAACAAATCATCAGTCAATCCTTAAAATGAGAGATCCAATCTTATCCGGATGGCTTAAATGTATTAAATTGCCACAAAAAGCACAGCATGCAAGCAGTTTTCTAAATGCTGCCGTTTCCCGTTCCACTCTCAGCCAGCAATGCAATTTGCATACACAGATTTTTATTGTTACACTTCCCATGATCTACGGCCTTCTTTATTATGATGCATGCCGAAAGTAACTTATGGAGTTTAAAAAACTGTTTCATCATAATGATATTGGGATTGATTGCATCCAACACACCTATATCTATCAATTTCAAATATCCCACATTATAACATGTGGTCTTCAATGGAGCTGGTAGAACTGGGCAGGAGGCAGGCGTTTGGAACAATCACATCACTGGCTGTTTGGAACCAAGACAATTTTTTTCCTTAAGGGTTTATGATCAAAAGACCCTTTCCACACCCCCCCCCCCCCCCCCTCTCCCTCCCCCGCCCCCCCTCCCCTCCCTCTTTCATCCCCCAGCCTACCTTGATGATTTACAGCTAGGACTCACAAGCCCCTTGGAATTGATTTCCTCACAACGGCAACTTGCACCAATTCTTCTGTGGGGGCCATAACGATCACGCCTCGGATCATTAGTCTGGACCACTGTTTTCCGTTGCTCTGGCGGCTGGGTGCCATATATCTTCCCAGAGCTCAACCCTAAGCTGTTCCCCCTTCCGTTTCCACCACCCTTCATGGTCATTCGTCTTCAGGCCACTCCGGGAATACATTTATTTAAGGCCGAAATCCGGTGGCGTACATTTATAAGAGGCTCTTGGTGCCTGCCTGTTCATCGCCTCCCTCCCCTTCTCTCCTGTGGCAGTCTCAGTGGCGAGCCATGTCACAGGTGTATCCAGGGCAGGAAAGGTCCCAAACCCAAATCACAGTCAGGTTTCTCTCGCCTGTTCTGAAGGAGGACAGGCTGGCACTGATTAGCATAGCAATAAAAAAAGGTCCCGTCATTGGCACAAGGCAGCGAATGCCCATTATCCCATTACCCCAGCCAGGAACAATGAATTCTGATTTGTTATGTTCAATCCTTGACAACGAGGAGAATGGTGCACCTGATTGGGCTTCCTCAAGCTCTTTTTTCACTCTTATTTTTTATACAAGCCACCACATTTCTTTCCACACTGAAACCTTGGTCGGGTTTTTCTGTATTTTCTTGGTAATTTTCATTTGTCAGGAACAAAGGATTGACACTCGGGCAACACTAACCGAACAAGTCACCGCTTTCAAGGACGTTAACCATGTTGGTCACACTGTTGATCCACTGCTTTCTTAGTTCTTTCTGCAGTAAATTGGCAATTAATATGTTTTGCCCTCAAGCTTGAGTGGCCTTGATACACACAGAAGGTTTCCTGGCTCAATCACACTTCTTTGTCTTACAGCCTTGTCGCCACATACCTTATGCAATGTTAATGTGCAAAATTATATGCAACTCACATATTTCTTTATTTTATTTTCCAACAAACTAATGGAGCCATGCTTTATTCCCACATTAGTCTCCTCAGCTGTGGATTGTTTTTTCGCCGTCATCTTTAATTCATGTAAGGAATTAAAACCCAAGTCGAGTTAAATCTGCATCTCAGAGAGGAGACCCATACAAGCGACCCAATTTCAAACTCATGTTTCAAGTAATCACTTGTAAAATTGAACAGCATTACAAAACAAACAGTGCTTCCATAGGGGCCCGTTCTTAGTAACTTTCTGTTCCGTTTCCCGACTTCCTTGGCAGCTCAGGCTTCAGGAAAGGGCCCAGTCTGGCAGCTCAGGCTTCAGGAAAGGGCCCAGTCTGGCAGTGGCCATTGGCAGCCGTGATTTACAACAGCATTTAAGTGAATCTAATAAGGAGTGTGAATGCACCCCTCGTTCTGGCACGGCACACCAGCGCTCTAATTATTCACACATTTTGGCAAGGCTAACCGTGATCTCCACCAAGCTCTTAATCACAGCAGATCAGTTCAAATAAATGAAAGAGAATCAAAATGCGCTTACAATTCTCTGCGCCGTCCAAATGAGTTGAACGCAGTCCAGGACTAAAGATCTTACTGGTGAGGGCTCAGTACTTTCTGGGGAGAGACGGAGAGATCAATCTCGGGTGTATCTGGAAGTGGTGTAGACTGAGATGGAGGTGGGTTATTTGGGGGGGGGTGAGCGGGGTGCGACTTTTACGTTCCTCCTGAAATTCATGCTCCCTCAAACGTAAACACACAATTAGCCCCTCTGTTTCTGGCAACCGATGGAAGCGGAGAAATAAATTATCTTCCACACATTGATAGTGCTGCTACTGATTGTGGACCCCCCCGTTCAGCTGAGCTGACTCGTAACGGATTGCCAATTCTGACTATGATGTTTTCAGCCACTTTGTTAAGTAAACTTCTGCTGATAATTATATTATTAATATAATGACTTACATTCTCATTGCATAAACAACCTAGATATATTCCATTAAAAACATTTAAAGCTATTATGTGGAGACGAATGTGGAATCAGCCATAGAATACTCAGTTTGCCTTGGGGGTCGCCCGTTACATGGTGCTGAAACAACGTAATTCACAATGCTGCCATGTCTTGTGATGTCACTTCCCCTCGACTGCCATAGCATGACAGGCGCATGGGGAAGTGAGGGGGGGGGGGGGGTGAGGAAAGAGGAAAGGAACAGAGCTTGACTGAAATTCCTCTGTTTTCTTTATAATTCTGGCTTTTATCTGTGGTTTGACCTGTCATCGGTAATCAAGGTGTAGTGAATAAGCGAGAGAGACGATAAGCCCGGCCTGTCAGAACGCAGAGCCAGACTGCATACAGATGCCTCTCCTGCCGTTTGACATTCCCGGGAGATTGCATTCTCTGCCGGGAGAGAGAGACAGCCCCTCCAGGGTAAGAGAGGGAATGAGAAAAATGATCACCAATTTTTCCCTTTCCTCTTTCAGTGGAAGGCAGTGCTGCAGTCTGTCCCCATGGTGCAGACAACAGAGCCCAAGTCCGAGGCCGAGGTCTAACTCACACAAGCTCTGCCACCAGCTTAAGGAGCACACAGCCATTCAAAATGAATGTCTTATCTGCAAAACACTACATTTATAAACTAAATTCAAATAATTTTTTGGAGAATTTTACAAACCGCATATGCAGGGCTCCTGATATTACCAGCCCTTGTTTGTGAATCCGCACAATCCACAGAGCTGGTTGCTTCCGTTTACAATATCTCTTTTATGAAGTTTCATTTACTTTAAATGACATTTAAAATGTCAGGTTTTTTTCCAGACATTTTTCATTGTGCAGGTAAACTTTTGTACCTGATATATCAATTTTGACTCAAGAGTTAGACGCAGTAACTGGAGCCGGGCGTATCATTCCACCTTGATTCCTTGTGTGTCGTGCACACGGGGTGCATATGAATTCAGCACTGCAAACAGAAATTAAATTTCTTTGTATACACAGCGGGTACGGTATACAAACCGTATACATCCTGCAAACGCAGCACCTACATGGTTAGTAGAGTCATCCATAACACTGTTAATACTGCAGAGTATGATCAGGCAAGTACATAATTACACACAATATGCTGTGGTCGCCTCACCTTCACAGCTGTTTCACAAACAAATGATAACACGAGCAGACAAAGTCATTCAGCGTTTGGTTCCCAATTATCCAGCTCTTCTGAGCATTACACCAGTCTGGACGCTTTACACTTAACAATGTAATTGAATAATAATGTTAGAATCACACCTGTTCCCCGCATATCATGGCGCTTTGGCGATAAATTGCATTTCGGTGCGAGCGGCGAGGCCAGGCCTGTCGATTTGCTGTTAAAATAATGTGCTCTGACCTTTGCTGGGGTTAACCAGCGAATGCCCTCACTACAGAGAGGCGCGGCCCCTCGCCCTATGAATAATGCACCTCGTGTTCCCAAATAACCAGACAAATGAATCAATAAATCACTTGTGCAAGAGCTATCTTATTAGCGACATCGCCTTTCCTCTTTCTCATTTAACATGGCGGCTTCTTCACAGGGAATGATCTCGTATAAATAGGAATCTGAATGCGCGCACATTTTCGTCATCTCGCCTGTCCCCAAAGACCCTCCACTGCCACAAAAAAATATGCAAATGAAATTTCTGATATATGATTTATCTGATATATTTCATTTGCATTTGATGTACGATATTCATTTGATTTTCAGATATACACTACACGCATTGTACTTAAATTATTTATTAAAATCTGCTGTATGCCATTTTCAAAAGGGCACGGCAATCAGCATGAGCGTTCTTTCACAACAGCGGGGTTTTCAGACGTGGGCATTACCTCCAAGAAAACAAAAGCACGTTAAAAAATAAAATTACTCTGTCAAACTTTGATCTGAATGCATGGGAAATGTATACGTGCAGCATTGTGTATAGTGTGGGCATATTGAAGAAAAATGCAGGTTTGTATTATTATACAGAACGTGCTCTAATAGCGTTACTCCTTGTAGTGCAGTTAACCTGCAGAGCTTATATGAATAGTCTTAATTAAATTATGAATGGCCAGAATTAAAGGTAATAAATGAGTGGACCACACAGGAGGTAAGGATGTAGAATAAGGCCTTTTATTTTGCTCTTACAGTAGAGGGGTGGGGAGTGGGGAGAAATGCAAACAAAAAATAAAGCCAGGAGGCAAAAATAACCATCAAAAAATGAATTTAAAATGGACCCTCCACACTGCACACACTAGCTCCCCGCATGTAATGAGCCCTTTCAGAATCGGACAGTGATTAAATGGCATAAAACTACATGGCTGTGACACCGTTTCACATTTTAATAGCATGGAAAGAGCATGAAAGGGTCTCCCTTAATTACAGAATTTGGAGCTGACAGCAGCCTCTCCTCTCTCCTCTGATTTCACTGGCATTAGCTTTCTATGCAGATTTAACTCTTAACAACTCTCTCTGCACCTCTACTCCGTGTCCCGGGGGGCCGACGCCCCCGTCTCCCCACCCCCTGTCCACCCTCCCACACACCCCCACCAACCGCAAGGCTTCTCAAGGCGAGTCAGAGCCTGCCGTCCCTGGGGTGAGGGAGGGAGGGAGGGGGGAGGTGTATTGGGGGAGGCCTTGTACAAGCAGAGCGGGGTGGAAACGCTGCACAAACAACAACCCCTGTTCATTTGTCAAATTTGGCATGCGTACTTCCATACTCCATCAAACAAAGCCTCAGCTAGCTAACTCATTTCCCTCTCCCAATTACAAATTAGCCCATTAGGCTGTCTGCAGTGAGCCCTCTGTCGCCTCATAGTAATGGCTTGTGAGATTTCCATCATAATCGTAATGGCTCCCAGAGCAGCCATGAGTGCAGATGGAGGTCCCTCATAGGTAATGAGCTATCACACTACCAAAGGGCACATCTTTGGCTTTGTTATTTAGAATAGCTTGTGTGCGTGTATGTGTGTGTGTCTCTGTGTGTTTTGTGTGTGTGTGTGGGCCTGTGTGGTTGTGCGTATGTGTTTGCGTGCCAGCAATTGTGTGTGTGTTTATGCACATTTGTGTGGTTGTGTGCCTGTACATGTGTGTGTGTGCATATGTGCGGTTATGTATGTGTATTAGGGGGGGGGGGTTAGGGAGTAGCGGGGGGGTTCTGATAAACAAGAGCAGACAGACAGAAGGATGAAGAGGACACAGAATTGATAGACAAGATGAAATGCATTTGTGGACTGAAGCAGCAGATAATCACTCACAATGGCTGATCCTCACAGGCTAACTGAATGCCATTCTGCCAGCATAGCCACCGACATTCTTTCTCCTTTCATGGCATGCCAAAACAGACATATCTTTAAAGATGGTCCAGCATTCATGAATCATCACGTGTTGTTCTGTGCACGTCAATTAATCGCACAACAGCAAACTATCTGTGTTTTTGGGCAATTATTTTATTGCTTTTTCCAACTCCTGAGAACGCCATGTACACTGCAAAGCTTCATAGCAACATTACCACTGCACATTACTTCAACTAAATGACCCTGACATAGATTCAGCCTTACAGTTCATGACTCTAAATAACTAGGAATTGTGGGTCATATTACATTGTAAAAGTATTAAAATATTGTTGTTATGGATTGTGAAGAAAATTAAATGTCCATGAATAACTGCAACCTGATCATCAAAACCATCATAAGAATGTGTGCATTTGGTTTTAGCTAGCTGGGTCACCAAGTGTGCCTCAAATGAACAATTATTATGAACAACAATCTTACATAAAATGTATCTTTGGTTCTGAAATTAGGGTTTATAGTTTTTCTAAAGCAGTTTTCTTATGATCAGTCGAGGACATTATCGGTATTGATTATTAGGTTTATAATAATCTCCATATGCCTGAGCTGAATGGAACAGCAGTCAAACCACATTACCGAACAAATCAGCATTTCAGTGGAAATCAAAATTAATCTTTACCAGGTTAATAACATAATAATGCCCTGGAAGCTTCAGAAACCTTTCTTGTATGGAGTCATACCGTATGTTCCTCAGGAGACACTAGATTACTACAGCCCGCTGAATTATTAATAATAATATTCATCTCTTTGTTCAGTTCTCAGATGAACTTCCATACAAAAACCCACAAACATGCTTGTCAAAGACTAATTCACTGTCTTACAACATTTCATTTTGAAAAACTTGGATCATATAAACGCATAATATAGGCATACGTGCAGGGCAGATAAAGATTTCTGTGCATACCTGGACTCTCTCTTTCAGAGCTTATTGGGAGGGGGAGGGGCTGTAAATGTCACACACATTAATTGACTATAAACTAACTCGATTGGGGGGGGGGTTGTCAATAACCTGAATAGGTTTTTCCATTATCAAACACGTGAGTCATGGATAATGGTGAGCTGTGAAAGACAGAAATCAGCATATCCATTGAACACCTTCATCTCTGACACAGCGTGCTGTATTTGCGCTTTCATTTGAAATGTGACATTTTATAACAGCTCCAATAACTACTATGTACTGCCGTGCCTCCACTGTAATGGTCTGTCAGTTTTTCAGAGGAATTATAGGATAGTAACTGTGATATTAGAGTAACACAGTGATAGTTCAATCATTTCATTACATGATTTCTGCCTCCTAATCTCCATTCATTAATCTCTATATAGAACGTAGCTATCTGAGGAGAGCCGCTTTCCCTTGGTAATCATTCCCAAAAGCTTCAGCAGCTCCCAGTCACCTACAGTACCTCATTTGTACCCTGCCACATCCTCATCCAATACCTAAGACACAAGGAAATTTATCTGAAAAGAGCAAGAGAAAGGATGACGTTCAATTCCACAATTCCGGTCCTGTGTCAACCCGATTCCATGTACTTTATCATCTTAAGTAGCCTACTCCAATGTTACCCTAATGTAAAAAACACTGATTCCATGTACTTTATCATCTTAAGTAGCCTACTCCAATGTTACCATAATGTAAAAAACACTGATTCCATGTACTTTATCATCTTAAGTAGCCTACACCAATGTTACCATAATGTAAAAAACACTGATTCCATGTACTTTATCATCTTAAGTAGCCTACTCCAATGTTACCATAATGTAAAAAACACTGATTCCATGTACTTTATCATCTTAAGTAGCCTACACCAATGTTACCATAATGTAAAAAACACTGATTCCATGTACTTTATCATCTTAAGTAGCCTACTCCAATGTTACCATAGTGTAAAAAACACTGATTCCATGTACTTTATCATCTTAAGTAGCCTACTCCAATGTTACCATAATGTAAAAAACACTGATTCCATGTACTTTATCATCTTAAGTAGCCTACTCCAATGTTACCATAATGTAAAAAACACTGATTCCATGTACTTTATCATCTTAAGTAGCCCACACCAATGTTACCATAATGTAAAAAACACTGATTCCATGTACTTTATCATCTTAAGTAGCCTACTCCAATGTTACCATAATGTAAAAAACACTGATTCCATGTACTTTATCATCTTAAGTAGCCTACTCCAATGTTACCATAATGTAAAAAACACTGATTCCATGTACTTTATCATCTTAAGTAGCCTACTCCAATGTTACCATAATGTAAAAAACACTGATTCCATGTACTTTATCATCTTAAGTAGCCTACTCCAATGTTACCATAGTGTAAAAAACACTGATTCCATGTACTTTATCATCTTAAGTAGCCTACTCCAATGTTACCATAATGTAAAAAACACTGATTCCATGTACTTTATCATCTTAAGTAGCCTACACCAATGTTACCATAATGTAAAAAACACTGAATCCATGTACTTTATCATCTTAAGTAGCCTACTCCAATGTTACCATAATGTAAAAAACTTTGATACTTTACATGAGACATTCTTTCAGTAAGAACAAAGTTTCAAAGTAAATTTTATGATGATTATTACTGTTAATGTCAGATTATTGATATTTAACAACCCAGTTAGCCACCAGCACAAATTAAAATGAATTACCATTATAGCAGTTATGTAAAAATAAACTGCTCTCAATTTAATTGGCAAGATAACAAACCAGGCAATGTCTGTTCACATTTTTATTGTGAATGTTATTCTGGCTTGTAAAGCGCTTTTAGCTAGATAGTCAACATGTAAGGCCTTAGCTCAATATAGTGACCTCATAAATAGACAATGAGCTCAATAAGATAACTGTAGATCCCTTGAGAAAGTTACCCATCAAACTGGGAATTGCAGTTAATTTCCTTGGGGGCCACCTATGTCTTGTACACATAATTAGTGAGTTGACCAAACAACAATTTTTTGTGCTTTGTCAATAAGCCACTTGGGGACGGTCCATACAGAGTTGTACCCCATTTTCTCTGGCCCACTGGTGACAATAAAAGTAACCGTAATTATCGTCCTCTAACAAGAATCCTGGCTGGAACTGGCTGGTCTCCCGGAGACACACATCCACCATTTACACCCAACAGGCCAAAATGTGCAGCATCACGGTCGCACTTCGACAGCATTACACACTCCATTACACACCCCATGACACACTCCGATCGTATTTTTCAGCACACCTATCGTTTAAACCGTCTTTTAAGGTCCCACTTTTAAGAATCAAAACAAGATCATGAACTGTAGGTCAAATTCAGTAAGAAGTTGATGGAAACGTACCACTTTATGAACAAAATATTACCCGCATAGAACCATACAACTGACCGTTTGTGGAGAGAAAAGATTCTACATTTGAATACTTAAAAAAGGGAAAATAAACCATAAAAACAATAAAAATTCCAGAATTTGTACATGGCTCAGATATATCAAGGACTTTCATATCGTAACAACAATCTACTTTACCATCGCAACACCTCAGTGCATTGCAAACTGCATGTCTTTTGACTAGTATCAACAAATATTTACGCAGTGGAATTGTTTTAGCTATTCTTTTATCGATTCCGCGAATAACAACATTCACTGTCTTAGAAAGCGAACACAAATAAAGTAGAAGACTCTCCAAATACAAAACCTATTTCAAAAAAGGAACCGATTAACTATTTAATTCATTGGCACAATGGAAAATCTGAGATTTCGGAATTCAGTGCATCCGCATTGCCTATTGCAGATATAGGCCTGAATAAAAGGTCAACTTCAAACCACTAATTGGGTAATGTGGACAAGTGCATCAGAGAAGAGATATGACAATGAACGGTTAGCTTTTCAAATATTTACATGCCATTGTATTTGCACCACTATAAAGATGAAAGACAAAATATAAAATTCAAAATGGATAAAATTATCTTTTAACAGCAATCCCGTATATACAAATGTAAAAAAAGAAACAGTGTCACTGAATCTCGAGATTCTGAGAACAAAATGACACGTTGAAGGCGAGGAGGAATCACGAAAGGGTTGGTGTTTAGCGGAACATCCAACAACAACAAAAATGGACACAATCAATTCTGCAGCGAATGCCAACAGAAATCACGGAGTTCAACCAGAGCAATGAGAGGCCAGTGACTTGCTACAGAGCAATTGGCTGGTTGGTGTGGCCTGAGCATAGGTGAGCCGGTCTTGACAGACATTGCACCTGCACAGGGGGGTTTAACCTTGAAGAGTGCCTGGGAAATTGCTTTCTGCGGGGAGAGACAGTGCTCCAACCACACAGTAAATTGGGGGCCAGAAGACTTCCATAACAACAAGAGTTTTTAGAGGAGACGGTTCCCAGGGACGCGGGTCTGAACCCAGGGTCTGACTGCATGCATTATTAAAGCCTAGTAACCGGCAACATTCTCTCATAAATAAATATGAGCTCCAATATGATAGGAGGGTGCGGCTGGAGTCTTGGTTTTCCAGCAATTTATCAGCTTCAGCGGACCTGAAGGAGATATCATCTGGTCTATTTCAGATTGACAAGAGCTGTTCTCGCCAATTAACTACTAGTACAGAACTCATCAGCAATCAAGCCCGCAGAAATTAGACAGCTTTACGGCGCTTAGTGAGTCTCGTTGATTAAATCTTAACCGCGTGTGGGCAAGGTCATCTCGTTCTTTTTTTTTTTTTTTTTTGCTGTAAAACTTCATTGTTTGTGGCACCGCTTACAGCGAAAATACATGATTCAAGTAAATGCTTTTCTTGCCCAGGTCAAAAGTGGTAGAGAGGTATTTCAGGAGAGAATGTTGTATTCAAGCAGCATATTTATGAACCTTGTGCTTATTGAATTATTTCACTGCCGAGTTCCTCCCTTTCTTTGGGAATTGAAATTGTGGCACTGAAACATTATTCACTGTGGTATATTATTCCTTTATTTAATTTCAAGGACTTGCCAACCTTGTCCTGTTGAAGCATTCACGTTATTACCTTTTTCTTGTCAAGCACATACTGAAGGGCTAAGGCAAGTACTCGAAATAACATCACAATGCTCCCTTAAAGCCAGACGTTTCCCCAACAATTCATGTCAACACTAAAATGTAAATTGTCCTTCAAGTAAATATTTTTTATTTTTTATAAATTTTGGTCCATAAGAACAATTTGGTTTCAGATAATAAAACACACTATCAATTCAAGGGACAGTGGACACAAACAGGAAATAAACATTAAAAGTTTTAAAAGCAATTGTATTTTTCATGTGAAATAATATTTCCCCGCATTTATATAGTATAGAAACACTATAAAATACATAAAGTAAATCGTAATTTACTGAAAAGTACAGCACAGTAAATACATGAGGCTTAACTATTTAACAAGTGCCTTCTATGGGGACAGTCTGGGCTAGATTTAACTGCATGTGAGCAACAGTATTTGCAAATACAAACACAACTTCTGAGAAATTAACAATATTTGCTAAACATGTACTGCTTCCCAATTGACTATGATGTTAGTTAATTTTGGCAAATGACAAGAATAGAAATGTATACATTACATTTATTTTTATTTTTATGTATTGTTACACTAAAGTTAATATTATTTTTTCATCTCAGTGGCCCAGCTAGCCAGGCAATGAATGCTCACATTTACAAATTGTATAATTTTCATAATGTTACAATGGCACAATTCATATAACGTTTCTAGGCAATAGAAAAAATTTGGAATGCACCTCTATACTACCCATATTCGCCACAAACCATATTTGCAAATGTCTAACCATAGCTACTTAGCAACTTGCTAATAATACAAAGTTAATCAACAGACTCATACGTAGCACACCAAGTTGGACACAGTGCAATTTGGTGAATTGAACATAAAATGGAGGGGGTGTGTGTTCAGTATTTCATCAAACCATAAGGTGTAAAAATATTAACAGCTTACAATAGACTTACCATGTTTCATGCACTAGACAAGCAATAAATAACATCCATCCTCTAGATCAGTGGAGCCCAATAATGTGCCATGGAGAGCCAAGGGTATGGTTTTCATTCCAACCAATCACTACACCCGCTGATTTCACTATGGTTTACATTCCAACCAATCACTACACCCGCTGATTTCACTCATTAGTTCCCTCCTCTCTGGTTGAAGGCATGTTAATCAGCAGGTGTAGTGATTGGTTGGAATGAAAACCTGCATACTCTTGGCCCTCCGTGGCACATGATTGGGCACCACTGCTCTAGATCATGGTGTTAATGTGGACGCACTGCACTCTTCAGTGATAGAAAACCATTTAATGATTTAAATTGAATGCACATTTGGATGCTATAAGGCAGTGATTTTCAACCACTGTGCCGCGGCACACTGGTGTGCTATTAACTTCACTTAATTAGTAACACTTTCTATAAGGATGTGGATGTTTAAGCATCTCTGGATCAAAGAGTATCTTTCTAGGCCATTGGAGAATCATAGACACACAGAGACCAGTGGTAGGGAGCTCAGCATCTATCATCGTCTTGGACTTAAAGACCCAACACCACCCATTGTATAAACCTCTCCTTTCGGAAAGGGATGCCTGAAATACATGGGAGTAACAGGGGAGGATATAGAGCAGTGCAGGGTGTACCTGTGACAACCACAAATATAAAAAATACTGAAGTGGAACTGACTGCAGAGACTGTAATTGAAGTCACACTTTCCAAGAAGCTTATCATTTCCTCTGACATCGCTGACAGAGAGGCATAATACCGGAGCGTGCCGGAGCAGGCAGGTTAAATTGTACAAGGCAGGAAAGATCATTTCAATTTGAGCCGAGGTGTTACCCTGGGGCGCAGCGGAGCTCCAGCTTGTCATTGCCGGACCTGAGGCTCTTCAGTCACGAATGCGGCTGGGGGTCGGAATGCCGCGTTGGGAGCTATGGATTCTCCTAGGGCCGTTTGTATTGCCAGGGGTCTCCTGTACGCCCCCCCCGTACTCCCCCGTCCTCCCCATGACCTCAACGGCGATCCCGGTAGCCCCTTCCTGCGGGGGCGTGGAACGGGCCCTTCCGGCGCAAAATCTCTGCGGATCACACACTGGCTGGCGGCAGCGGCGTGCTCGTGTAGCCGAGGCAAGAGCCAACCCACACTGACAACACAGCGACTTCCCCCGGATCCAAACCTTGCATGTTAGCATCTGGGTATGCGCGGTGACAGAATGAGGCTCTGTCTGTTAGGGGACTCTCACTGGGCTAAACGGGCTGACGCAGAGGGAAGGTTAGCCAGCAGGCAGACTATGGCCCTGGGGCAGACTGCAGCCACTCCACTCCCTCTGCAATGGCAGTGGCTGGAGGTTAAACGCTCGAGCGCGAGCCAGAGCACGGGAGAGTGTTGCATGTCTTTGTACATTGCACTCAGACGTAGCCATCGTGTGTATGAGTCTAGGATGTTATTTCAGCGCGAAGAATAAGTAATAATAATAAGCACAGAGCATGATATCCACAAGACAAATCTTGACAGATGTAATGTTTCATAAAATGAGCTGAAGGACAAGCCCCATTAAACTATACCAACCATATAAATCACAACAGAAAACATCGCTACAATTTACAAAACATATTTGTAAAAGCATGTAAGATGTAGGATGCTTGTGATGAGAAACTGCGCTTTGGCATTGAAACAAAAAACAAAATAAAATAACAATTCTGTTTCCAGGCAATGACCCCTGTCAGCTTGTTTAGGCCTTTGCCCAGAAACAAAAAAACTCAGCCACAAAATATGTCTGTCAATTACAGCGGTTACATTTAATTAGTGCTGTGTCAATCGTGAGTGGAAATGTCCCCGGAGCACAGCGACCTTCTTCTCGCATGCGCCTCCATCATGTCACCACGGACGGCGGGGGTGGCGGAGGGCGAGGCCCGGAGGGCGTGGGGGGGGCCGGAAGTGGGCGCTGGTGCAAACGATTGCGCCCCGGCGTCAATTCATCGTGCTGCCCGCGGGTCACCGCAATCCGCCAGGCTTAAGGTCGTCACATTAATTTCCCATCTAAGCACTGCTAATGAGCGCTGCCTGCTCGCCAACCTTCAGAACCCCAGCTGATTACAAAAACAGGAAGGTGATGATTTGTCAACAGAAAAGGGGGCGTTTACACCGTAACCTTGCTGGAAAGATAATTGTAGCGCATTGTTGGCGGAGAACGCTCTGAGTTTCTGTAATCAGCAGCCAGGATAGAGGAGGAGAAGGGGGGAAAAAAGAAAAATTTGAGAAAAGTATTTTTCTTTGAATGTGTTCCAATTTGGTCAGCATCAGGAAAATTTCTCCCCATTCGCTGTCCTGCATGAAGATCGCTCTTAGGGGGTAAAAGTTAAAGAGCAATCATTTTCAATTCTCATTTCTGTGGCAACTCACTTAACAGTCACTGTTATGGGAGTGCGAGGGCGAGAAAAATAAAATAAAAAACACAGGTTGCTTTAGTGCGAATTCAGGTGGATTGCAGTATGGCGCAGTGCTTTACGTGGTCAGCTAACCCTAAGCCACTCTGGCAAGGGATTTGTCCTTGTGGGATAGAAAGTACCTGTGTAGGTCCCTGACACTAGCTAACCTTGGTGAGGGATGCAAGCAACCGTAGGTATCCATCATCATGGCAGCTCCAAGCCGGGTCCACAGGCACACAAGATGCCGGAGTAGCTAGTAAAATTTTAATGCACTCTGCAGAGCGGTCATGTCATACTCGGTTATGGCAAATAATCCCAGATGCCTGCAGTGCTAAAATGGAGCTGTAATGTGCTTGCCTCCTAACCCGAGCTGACAGCGATGATGTACGACTACCATTACCGGAAAATATCACTTCAACTAACCCATGATCCGGCTCCGCTAAGGGTCATATTATCCATGAGGAACAAATTACACTCCCAAAGTAAATACAAATTTTCTACACGCAATGGGTACAAAGCAGAGAAGGGGTGATATGTTACCTATGACAACGCTCTGCGGAGTGACAAAGATGATAAAGTACGTGACAAATCATTGGCTGACAGGGTACTCTAGTGCAATCAGCTCCTGCCTCGGCCTAGCGAGCACGCACTCAAGCCTGTAAACACCGTACTCTCCCTTTAAAGGAGCAAAACACATAATCTTTTAACACTGACAAGCCATGCTCCGGTTTTATTACCCGCCCAGCCCCACGGGGAGATAACGTGTTTTATATGCAGAGCTGAATGATTGAGGAATACTTCTCTCTTCTCTCATAATTGCCTGAGGGTAAACATGGAAAACATCTTGGCAATATATTACTACTTCAGATCATTATTTTGTGTCAAGGACAAACAAGTTCTCTTGGCTCCAGCGAAGCACCACTTACAACACTTGCTTCCAATAAGCGCCGACGTACACGTGTGCGTGTGCGCGTACGTGCGCACACACACGCGTGCGTGTCCATACATGATTCCATTTTCCAAAGGATATTTGCTCTTAAAAATGCCTACATTAGAACCAGAATAAAGACACACTTAAGAAACACGTGACCATCCAGACATGATCTATTGTGCAGGCTGCTCAATAAGATGCTCAGTAATAAGGGTCTTTTAGTAATAGTAAAAATGCTCTTTGCGATGGTATTATTTTAAACGGCCTCAGTGAGTCTGAAGTATTTCTTATTCATACTCAGATATAACTGGGAGCTCACAGAGCACTAGTACACTGACGGAACAAATTTAAAGGGCTTGGACCTTGAAGTAACATTTATGCAACCCTGTCTTCAGATAATTCAGGACTGGACACAGTGTTCCTCAAGCACCACTTTGATGCTCTCATAGCTGGGTTCTCAACCCAAACACGCTAACTGACGCCGTCCATTCCCATTGGATGGTTAGTGTTTACATACAGCCGTGTTCATTAACAGCCGTTTGTCTGAATATGTGGATCACAAGAAAAGATTTCTGTTTCAATATTCTCTTTCTACAGGCCATTATAAACTCGGCTTTAATATTTCAACAGTGAAAGAATACAAACCAGCTTCAACAACAACTGAGCGCACACAAAGCTATTCTGACATTAAACAAAACATTTTTTTACCCGAGATAATAAGCAGGACCTTATTTTCTTGGTAGACTTGCTTAAATAATTGAGGAAGGTAAACTGCATAAACATGCACCAACAAATGTGTAATAGACTAAAACCATCCACAATCCTTGAATATGATCCTCCCCATAAATGATCTCAGATGTGTAGGTGTTTACTGCACCATGAAGGCAATGTTATTAGGTCCTGGGAGCTGGATATGGAATCCATCCCTCTCTACAGGGCACCTGCCAGTAATTCTGCCTTGTTAACCGGATTCAAGGTGGTCCAAATGAATGGCAAATCCTACCTGTTAGTGCTAATACAAAATACCACCTGATCCTGTGGATTCCCATGCAGAAAACACAGCCCAGCCCACAATCGGGCTTATGTGAGAGACAATGGAGGCCAGAAGCTTCATGGCAGGCGACAGAGCTGGGGAGATCCAGCCTTGCCTATGTTTTATTAGACTTGGCCCATGAGAACGGTCTTCGCTCGAGTCTTAGTGCCAAACCATATACCACTGAGAATCCGTGGAACTGGAGCCCAACTGGAACAAACTGTGCTCCGTGACGAGTAGAGTACAAGCTGTACTATTTCAGAAATCTCCGTGCTGCTCGACGTAATAAAAAAGAGCCAGTGGACTTTCAGATGCAATGGTCCCATCTATTGGCGTGGGCGCTTTTTACAGTTTAATTACATTTCTACCCATTGCAGTCCTCCCAAAAGCTTAACTTGGCTGTTGAGTTGGCAGTTGTGTCCGGATATCGGGTCTAATTTTTCTTCGTGGTCTTCCGGAAAGACGAAACGTGGAGGCCGTCTTGCTTGTCGCATAGAAAATGCACGTAATGGCGGCGATGAGGCAAATAACATCAGTGATTAGGGTAATAACAAAAAGATGGGGAAGCGTTGCGCATGGACAATGTTCTATCTGTCACCAACCGGTCCATTATCGTATCAAGGCAGTGTGTTCCGTCCCACAAGCCACTTGGTTTATGGCAATGATAATGCACACATTGGAGCGGTGACAGTGTTGACCGTCCTTCAGAGATAGAGGGGAAGACGGTGCTGTGGGGGGGGGGCGGGCGCTCCTGCTCTTATCTCCGTTACACGTCTGAGCCCCGTCTCTAAACCAGGCAGAACGTGATTTCTCCAGAGAGCATTTTTTCCATTTCCTGATTTTAAGGAAATCAAATAAGCAACATTTGTTCTCATCTGAATACGCTTGACCTGTTAAAGTGATGGTGTCCCCTTCTTTCTATAATAGACTGTGCACCCTGAATTCAAATGAACACAACCCTGCCTGCAAGGGACAGATAGAGGAGAGGGAAGAGCCTGGTTTTATTCCACTGAGCGTGTGCAACGCGGCCACTGCCAAACTGCGCTCTTCTGGTAATGTTTATTTAATATAATCTCATCATTTAACTTTTACAACTCATTCATCAACTTCAGTGGATTTCAAAACATACAGGATGCTGTGTAAATCACTGCTATCATGTAGCCGGCTAACATAACGCTGGGGATTAGGCAACATCCGCTATGAGGGCACGCGCCTTTGCGCTCCACTAAAACAGAGAATGGTTCCATGATGGGTGAATCGCGATATGACGACGCAGTGGAGGGACTTCACTCAGCTAGAATTCAGTAAACTAAATACTCCATTTTAACTGAAGCCATGGGGTGACCTGATATCGGTTTTACAATTCTATGAAAAATCACAGTGCCTGCTTCCTCTGATAGATCATCCTTAAATAAATAAATAATCAAGAGAATAAATCACCTAAAATGTTGAGAGAAACTAATACAAGCGCATGTTTTTTTTCCCTTTTAAATAATTGAAACACATTTGACAAACGGTATTTTTTTTATGCTACACTCAGTAGCACCCAAATGTAGCAATATTTCACTTTGATTCAACTACTGCTTTAATTACTGCTTTGGCCTCGACTATTCAAATGGACAGAATTCAGCCAATGAGCTAATCACATTACAACGCCAAGGCCAGCACAGAACGGTCACACAATGTAATCTATATTTGCTATGAAAGCTAGTGTTGCAACTCATAGCAATAATATTGAACAAAATTTCAAGGGGAATTCATGTTCTGAGGTGGTCTGTTGTGCAATTTTAAACAGGTAACAGACTTTTTTCTAATGAACGTACTGAACGGATGAAATAGTTAGAAATTGGTTGTGTAACTAAACTAATTTTCCCCTTCCTGGAAAGACAGAACAACAATACAAGTCATTATATGCAACTATAGTGTGCGGGAAATGGCTGTTCTGTTGGTATCGTGGACTTCATGTGAGACAACCGTCCGCATCAAACTAATTTTACTAAATGTACTCACTACGACCATAAGGGATGGACAAAGAGGACACAACCACTTTTACCACCAAAAACAAACACTTGTGTGTTTAAATTATCATTCAGTAGAGAAGCCATTGTGAAAATGTGTGGTTAAAATACAGTGCAGCAAATGAGCCCGGACAGCTAGCAGTATTTCAAACAAAGTAAGTACAAATTAGACCAATCCTTAAACTACCCTCCTTTTTCATCTTTTTGTTTGCTTTGTCCTGGACATGTACAGATATAAATAATACATAAGGGTTTTTTTAACCCATAGACTGCTTTAAATCATTCATGGGAAAACATGGGTAGTCTTGGGAGGGAGGGGGGGTTTATGGCAATACACCACAAAAACACTGAACTAGTATCAATAGTTTGAAGGAAAACTTTGCAGCACTTCTGAGGGGTTGGCTGAGATGAAGATGGGAAAGGGATCTGGACAGAATCAATGCGGAGGCAGCCAGGACAGTGCTGAGTGTATGCAGAGCAACACAATCCCGACCTCCACCACCAACAGGCCTCTAGCACAGAGCTCCACGCGGCTCCGTAATAGAGGTTAACCCGCAGTCTCTTATGCAGCGGACTGGTTACCATGAATACAAAAGATCAGGGGGGATCAGTTAGGAATAAGAATACCACCCTGGATGACATAGGTGTTTTATCTCGGATCTTTCTGGTAACGTAACTGCAAGCACTTACCATCAATAAGGGATCACCATGACCAATGTAATCACAACACTGTGACAACAACTGCTGCATTTCACCAATGGATATATTGTACACTTTCTATACATTCACCCCGATATAATATTCTAAAAATGAGAGTGGGGAAGTTGCATGGGGCTCATGGTATACTTCAGAGTTCTAGGTACCTATTTTGTGGGTTTTACAGACTGCAATATAAAACAGCAACTTCAGAGGTGAAGAATGGCTTTCAGACACCCTTAGACTAGTACCACGGCTTCATATGGTGAATACATACAGAAAGACACCCATATGAAGTGGTGAATACATACAGAAAGACACCCATATGAAGTGGTAAATACATACAGAAAGACACCCATATGAAGTGGTGAATACATACAGAAAGACACCCATATGAAGTGGTGAATACATACAGAAAGACACCCATATGAAGTGGTGAATACATACAGAAAGACACCCATATGAAGTGGTGAATACATACAGAAAGACACCCATATGAAGTGGTGAATACATACAGAAAGACACCCATATGAAGTGGTGAATACAAGCTCCGTGTAGATTCACAATAATACCATACAAATCAAATTGATTAAATCTAAATAAAAGTAACAGGTAAAGTAAAGGGTAAATACTGTATAACGGGTCCTTTTTAATTATTGTGTTGGTTCATTATTGTGGCACACTATATATGTATGAAAAAAATCATTCATGGCTCATAAGGGTTCCATTTAAATTTTGCATGCCGTTTAGTCATTCATAATTAATGTGCAGTTAATTATGGTTTTCGCACAGTTATTAACTAGATGTTTAATTGTAATTAAAGCATAAATTCACACTTAATGCTAGTCTAATATTGGATTCTCCGAAAAACCACAATTATAAAAATGGATAGGATTAAGTTAATTGCTTTTACATACAGTAACAACAGTTAGAAAATGTAAACAGTGGTATAATCTTACCTTGTCTTCTTGGTCACTCTCGCTGTCACACTGAAAGAGATCATAAAAACAAGTTTAGAATCACATATCTTACAGAATCTTATTATTCTTAATCAGGACAAGTCACAGACGGACTATAATTGCTTCGTTTGAATATGATTCAAATGCTAATTCACATATAGGACCTCATTCACAGCACATTGCATCAAACCATTTGAACAAAGATCTAAAACATGAATTATATTCTGTATATATTATAGGACATGCATTATAATGCCCATATGATTTCTATAATAAAAAGCATATGGGCAATGCATCTTTAAAATTAATTTAGAAAGAAATATTAATGTAGGAATATAGAATATTTTCAGTCATTCACAGGATTTTCTGTAGGTTTCAGTAGGGTGCAGAAATGATACACCACCATCCATACCAGTATGCCTATTATTAAAAACATATACTAAAACTAATTATTGGGCTTCATCTAGGAAAAAAAAATGCTGATTCCAGACTACATGATAAGCTTAGACACAATTAGCTGTAGAATATTCTGGAAGGTTTTGTAGGTTGGGAGGAAAAAAGAGAAGGAGAAAAAGGACCGGGTCTTTGAACAAAAAGGAAAAAAAAGAGAAAAATAATAATGAAAGGCTGGGTTACAGTTATTCTTCCCAATTTCAATTTCAAGGTCCACTTAATTCTTTATCAACTAATTACTGCATTGCTGGATGACCGGCGGGGCTCGAAGTTGCACATATGGCCAAGGACCAGGAAGCAGTGGAGTCGGTAATGAAGGCGGCTCACGGGCGGGGGCGATTAAAGTGTGTGTGGTGGGGGGCGGGCAGGCGGGGGCTCCGCCTTCGTTGGCTCGCTGTGATTGACAGCGCTGGGAGTTGGGCCATCATCGCCGTGGCCTAAGCCTTTGCTGAGCAGGGACCCCACAGAGCTCAAAGGTAGAGGCTCAATTTCTGGCAGCGAATCCCCCGCCTGACCCGCGAACCGGGCTGTGAGCTCAGCAGGAGCGCGCCATCCAATTTACAGCTCTGTCCCAGCAGCCCCACGAGCCCGCCCCTGGCAGAGACCAATGATGGTCAACTCCAGCAGCTCATAAATTATGCAAAGGCAATAAACGCACTGAGCAAACACTTCTCTCTCTCTCTCTCTCTCTCCCTCTCCCTCTCTCTCTCTCCCTCCCTCCCTCCCTTTCTCTCACACACTCTGTCTCTCTCACACACACACCTCTCTGCCCCTATTCCTCCCCTCCATTTTCTCCTTCTGCTCCATTGCTGCTTTGCTCTCTTTTAATACACTGTGCAAAAAAAAAAATAACTCAGCAGCCAAAGTTACACATGAAAACCCTTTTTTTCCCCCTCCATACCGTCAAATATAAGCAACACGCATATGTGAAATCCTGCAGGAAATGTGTTTGACAGTCTCAAGGATGAGGAATATGGATATAGATATGCACACAAACAAAGACACACACAGTCATATGCATACATACAGCATGTATACATATATACCTAAGTTAATCAAATAGCGGAGGATGAACAGCATTAAGGTGGATATTATTATTTCCATTTATTTCAGTTTCAATAGCAGCTGAGGCTGGTGGTGTAATATGCTGTGAAATGCATATCCTCTTTCAGAATCTTTGCAGTATGTACCAATGTGTCGGCGCAGGGCTGGCAGGCGAAGAGTTAAAATAATGGGAGAATTTATTTTTTCCACTGTGTTGTGATCCATAAAAAACACCCCCAGCCCCACTCCCTCACCCACTCTCCTCCCTGCCTATGCAGCCAATTGCTTTGATTGCCGAGATATAAGCACGGCGAAATGACTCGCCCTTGCTCGTGAGGCAAATGGAACACGCTAATAGAACTCATCGCATTACCCGATGCGAAAGTGCCATAGCTCATTACTTTAAGATAAAAGGATATCACTGTAGACGGCGAGCAGAATTGACTTTCTGCAGCTCGACTTGATGATGATTTAATCAACTGCTCTCTTTCACTTCTCATCCCAGCGCCTGTCGCTTCTGCAGGTGCCACTAAATGAGACACTCACAGAGCTAGTGGAGAGAGAGAAAGAAATTGCTGTCATTACTTTTCAAGAAAAGAGGTATGCAAATTTTTCGACAGTAAAAAAAAAGAAAAAAAAGGGAAAAAAAGAAAAAAAAAGCCTTCATAATGGGCTGTGTAAAATCCAAAGATCACGCTTGACAGGCGAGGGCAAGCAATTTGTATGTCCTTAAAATCATCCTCGTTTATGAACGTTGTGCTCCACAGGAAGAACTACAAATAATAACAGAGGGCGAGAGGGG
>CM040401.1:63523873-63628873 GCA_022702515.1 Ilyophis sp. 1 JC-2022 | reverse complement strand
AAAAGCCAATATCTGAATCGTGCAGCTCAAAATGGCCGTTCGCTGCTTCATTATGTACTCTGAGAAGAAAGATGGATGATGACCTTGAGGCGTGACAGCCAGGCGCGCAGCGCGCACATGAGGATAATTCTCCTTAAGTGTTATTGTGAGGCCACTCGAAACGGCCCTATCCTGCATTCATTTGGCACTGTACACACGGCCATCAGCATAACCAAAACCTTCCCACAAGCACGGCGCTAGAGCCCCAGAGCGTGCATGGGTGGGCACACCTCTCGGTGAAAAAGACTGGATTAGGTTCTGAGCCAATGGCTCCTCTAATCACTAGCCCCCCACCCCCCACCCTCTCACACACACGATGGCACACTATTAACTTTCACTGTCTCGGGTGACCCGCCGGGTCATTGCCCGTCGCATCAAGTTTTTATTAGGGAATTTTCTTTGTCATTAGCTCTGGCCTGGAAAGGATTCATTAATATTCATACCTGGGCCAGAGCGATGGCGGTGGATTCCATCATCGACATTTTCCATAGCTGGAGCATTACATTTCTGCCCCTGCGATTCACCAGGTATTATTTACGCTTTCGTTATAATTGGTTCCGTGAGCATGGAGAGAGGACACTCGAACCCCGGCCAAAAACCCGTTCTGAAAGCTTCCAACTTCGTCGGGGACCTGCCAGTCTCACTCCGAATGAGAGCTCTTTCAGCTCTGACAACTCTTCACGCGCGCTGCCAAGGACACAGCTGAAAGCCCCTTTTGAGCACCGCGAGGCGTGTTTGGATTCCAACGCACATTCATTTGGAGAGAAAGCGCAGCACGTGTGCAGTACACACAATAACACCGCGATGAGCTGTGTAGAGCTCTAATAGAGTTGTAGAAGATAGATGAGCTGCTGTTGGCTCTAAGCTGATAGAGAGCTCTAATAGAGGCTGTAATAAGCTAGCTTGTAGCGCTCTAATAGATGAGCTGTGTAGAGCTGTAGTCTGAGAATAGATCTAATAGATAATGTAGAGCTCTGTAGGTGAGCTGCTGTAGAGCTCTAATAGATGAGCTTGTATAGAGCTTGTGTAGAGCTCTGCTCTGAGAGCTGTGTAGTAGAGCTCTAATATGAGCTGTGTAGAGCTGCTGTAGATGAGCTGTGTGCTGTGCTGCTCTAAGAGAGAGCTGCTGAGAGCTAATAGATGAGAGCTGTGTAGAGCTGAGCTGTAGTAATAGATGAGCTGTAGAGCTGATGAGCTAGAGCTCTGTAGATGAGCTATATAGATGTAGTGTAGAGAGCTAATAGATGAGCTGTGTCTAGAGCTCTAATAGGTGAGCTGCTCTAATAGAGCTGTGTAGTAGCTTGTATAGAGTCTAATAGATGAGCGAGTAGAGCTGCTGTAGAGAGCTCTGTGTAGAGCTCTAATAGATGAGCTGTGTAGAGCTCTAATAGATGAGCTGTGTAGAGCTCTAATAGATGAGCTGTGTAGAGCTCTAATAGATGAGCTGTGTAGTGTAGAGAATAGAAATGTATGAGCTGTGTATAGAGCTAAGATATGCTGTGTGTAGATAGATGATAATAGAGCTAGAGCTCTAAGCTGTGTGTGCTGTGTAGAGCTAGCTGATGATGTGTGTTAGATCTCTAATAGATGAGCTGTGTAGAGCTCTAATAGGTGAGCTGTGTAGAGCTCTAATAGATGAGCTGTGTAGAGCTCTAATAGGTGGTGCAATTACGAATACGTGGAGAGATTATATGTACAATCCACAGGCCTCTCTGCTACATCAGTATCTTATCAATCTTATTTGTGGAGTAAATGATGCCCGTCTAATACAATGCTTTATTTACTGTAGCGTTACCTGTTGGTGAGCAACGGCAGCTCCATATAAAGTACTAATGCCTCTAATGTTACTGTGGGACCTACTGCTTTTTAATTGGTTGACTTATGCGGCATTCCCATGCAATCGTAAACATTGGAAATACGAGTTTCCGAAAAGTGAAAAGCCATTCACGTGAGCTTCCGAGTTGCAAATACTCTTGACCCCAAGTACCGTGGCAAATTTTGACCTTTGATTTACAAAAAAGTACCTCTATTTTGAACACTAAGTGGAAAGAGATGCTCTTTTTGAATAAAACCTTGTTTTTGTAGCGTTGATCATGTTAATTATTTTTTTGTCTGTAAAAAATACGGCTGTATGATAGCAAGAAAAAATAATAAAAACAGCTGCCTGATATGTGCTTGTGCCCGATGTACCCGATGTGCTCATTTGACCCTCAATACAATTAAAGACGAGATTTAAATGTATTAATCTTATGGACCTCATTTTTGCTCTTCTATCACAGTATGAGTCACCCAAACGCCTCAGAGAATGAGTTTCT
Organism: Ilyophis sp. 1 JC-2022; assembly: GCA_022702515.1. NCBI lineage: Eukaryota > Metazoa > Chordata > Actinopteri > Anguilliformes > Synaphobranchidae > Ilyophis > Ilyophis sp. 1 JC-2022. Next base: position 63,626,519 of record CM040401.1, on the reverse strand, counting down.
GAGTAGCACATGAATAGAGAAGAATAATCAGACCTGGGTCAAATAATTATATACTTCAATGAAATACTTAAACCCTTCAGGCACCAGTGAAGTCCTGCAGATTGCAGACAACTGTCAAAGAAATGTCGATAGTCAAAATTCTTTCACACGATGTTAAAGTTTGGCTATTAAGCATGTTTGGTTTGTGTCATCAAATACTACTACTACTGTCCAAGAGTAAAACAGATTTCATGTTTATATTTGTTTATATTTGTATACATTTGCTAATAACAGAGCAATAGTCCTTTCAGTGAAACAGACAAATTGATGAAAATGAGTTTTCAAAAGTCAGGCATACGGTCCAAGGAGTCGTTTGCGGTTAAAATGACTGCTGGCAAAAGCTGATCAGCATTCGTCATTCCCCCAGCAGCTCTGGCCAATGAAAGCACGGCATGTCACGAGTCGCACGTCAGGGCGATGCAAGTAGCTTGGAGAAACACCAGCTGAAGGTTTTAACATTGATAAGGCAGAAATTCCAGCAGGGATCTCCCCAACAATGGCTGCAGATTCATGGGATCTCAATGAGGGGAGGACTCCTCCATGGTGGGCGGCAGGAGCAATTAACTGACAGCTCCCTGACAAGGCAAGATAAAACTCTGTTTGAGCCACCGGGAGCAACAGCCGCTAAGCTTAGTGTGTGGGAGGAGAAAACCGACGATTTAGAGTTCTTATTTTGAATGCAAAAACACAAAATAAAAAAATCTGAGAGTATAAAAATAAAAATACAAAGGTGAGCAATTGTGACTACATTTCCGACAGACCTGTTTTATGGACACCCTTTTGCCATTGGTGCAGATGGCAGCCTCTAGTCTGCGCTAAACAGTGTGAGAGGAGGAAGTCCATTCCCTTCCAAACCCGTGAAGCACCTATTAAATAGACGCAAATTTAAGACATAGGCTATGACACGCCTGATCGTGTGCATATACGCATACATCACTTGTGCGTATTTATACCCATGGCCTGGCTTTACATGCATGTATTAACATAGATCAGGGATCTATGACAGCACGCAGATTCCCAGACTCACTCGGTTCTGGAGTTGCTTTAGAGATAGGCGTCTCCGGGCTCTCTGTGTAGCTGCCGCTGCTGACAGGATGACAGAGAAATCTGTTTTCCTCTCCCATATCAGAGCCAAGCGCCTGATGTGTCACAGCTCCCTGCAGCCCTCAGGGGAAGGAGATGACATGTGCTACTTGAGGCTGGGGTGGGGGTAGAGTGTGTGTGTGGGTGTGGGTGGGGTGGGGGTAGAGTGAGTGTGTGTGTGTGTGTGTGTGTGTGTGTGTGTGTGTGTGTGTGTGTGTGTGTGTGTGTGTGGGTGGGAGTGTAGAGTGTGTGTGTGTGTGTGTGTGGGTGGGGTGGGTGTTGTGTGTGTGTGTGTGTGTGTGTGTGGGTGGGGTGGGAGTAGAGTGTGTGTGTGTGTGTGTGTGTGTGTGTGTGGGTGGGGTGGGAGTAGAGTGTGTGTGTGTGTGTGTGTGTGTGGGTGGGGTGGGAGTAGAGTGAGTGAGAGAGAGAGTGTGTGTGTGTGTGGTGGGGGTAGAGTGAGTGTGGGTGTGTGTGGGTGGGGTGGGAGTAGAGTGAGTGAGAGAGAGAGTGTATGCGTGTGTGTGTGTGTGTGTGTGTGTGTGTGTGTGGGTGGGGTGGGAGTAGAGTGAGTGAGAGAGAGTGTGTGTGTGTGTGTGTGTGTGTGTGTGTGTGTGTGTGTGTAGAGTGAGTGAGAGAGAGTGTGTGTGTGTGTGTGTGTGTGTGTGTGTGTGTGTGTGTGTGTGTGTGCGTGGGCGGTTGGGGGGAGCATTCCTTATGCACACACTGCATTGCAGTCAGGCTTCAGATCTGAGGCAACTATCAATAATAAACAACACTCTTTAAACCCTAACCATACAGCAGTCACTTGTGATTTTCACTGGCTTTTTCTCCTCTCCCTAACAACATTAGAAACAGAGCTGTAGGATACTGACACGCCAGACAGATTCAAGGCAAATATACCTTTAAATTGCACTGCTGTCACCTGACAGTGATGTCACTACCACTGACTGACAGTCTCTGATTGATTGATTGATTGACTGGTAACACTACAGGCAACGTACATACCAATATCTGTGTGTGTGTTCTTTACCTCTATTCATGCTGACATCACACGTCAGTGTGGAAATGTTCACATAAACTAGTGGGTGTATATGCAAGCTGAAATATGGTGGATATGTTGTATATAAACAGGCCCACACAGATAAATGCCAGAGTTTTTTTAGCAGCAAAAGCAGACAGAGATCTGCTTCATGTAAAAATACAAAGGCTGGCACTCAGCAAAATGAAATTAGACAACTCATTCTAACTGTTAAAACAAATTACTGACTGAGCTAAATTACATTTGCTTTTCTGTCAGTAGATCAAACAAACTAAACTGGAGAGCTCCTCCGCTAATTATTTACTGCGTTCACCTCCATCTTGTCCCACGAGCGTTGGAAACACACTCGTTTTTTATTGCTTTTGTTTGTTTTTTCCCCTTGTTTTTGTTTCCACATCCCTCCACCCCCTCTTTCTCTCTCTCTCTTCAACCAAATTGGCAGTGGCGCATTTGTGAAATCTAATTTAATCCTGGAAACGGCGGTTCCAAACGTGCTCAATTAAAAAGAGATCAACCCTCTGGGAGTGGCCCAGTGGTGGAGAGGTGAGGGTGACACGGCTGGCTGTTTGTGATTAATTATCATGCTAAGCAGAGGAGTGAGGAACCAGGCACTGGAATCAGGAGCCATCTGACATCGCCCTCTGCCATACACCATCAACACAGCAGCAGCCTCGATCGCTACGCCAGGCCAGGCCACGCCAACATGCACGCGCAATACTTTAACTCTTTAAATACTTTAACTCCTGCTCATATTTTAAAGCACATCTGCAGATCCCTGAGAATTTTCAGAAAAAACACATTACTAACCAATAGGTGCAATCATATGAAAGAATCATTTTGTGCTGAGTATTGGTGAAAATACATATTCCTTTGAACATTGTCAGTCCCCTCAGGACTTTTAATGGTGCCTAAAAAGTTTAAGTATTTCTAATAAATAAGCTGACCCAGGTCCCAAGTCTTCTCTTGCCATGGATACAAATTGAGAGCTGTGATCTTGGCACGCAACCTTTTTTCATAAAGAGATGGTGTATTAGAGCACCATCTAAAATCACCTAAGCACACCATGTGCATACGACTACATCTCCGTATCACAATACACATGTGAACACAGACACATCTGTATTGTCCTCAGTCCTATAGCACTCCTGAGCTCTGTGAGAAAAAAATATCTGGCTGCCAGTTTTTTAAAACTGCAATTTAGTGTAGATTCCCTGCTGGGGTGTATCTATAGGCTGACGAAAAATAGGTGAAAAAAATGACATCCCATTGAGAGCAGTTACAGTGGACGGCACAAGCATCACTGTAGTTTCCAACTGCCAGTGAGGACTCGGCCCCGATTGAAGCGCTTCACTGGAGAGGACGGGTACGCTCAAGGCGGCTGATCCCTAAAATTATGGCAATCCCCCTATCATCAAGCTCCTTCGGGCTTCAAACATCCACACCTTCTGAGAGACACCGGGCTGCTTTAGAGACGGCCGAAGAATAATGCTGAGGTAAGGCCTAACAACAGGCTCCTGTCAGCATCTCAGGCAGAAATGTCACTTCCAGGCCAGGGAAATTAAAGTGTTTTCACTGAAGACCAACCCTAGGGAAGAATTCAAAAGTTGCGACAATATCCTGTTCTGCCTGTCTTACTTCACAGACATTTACGACTGGGACGTGCGCAAGCTTTATGATTATAAATAAGAGCACTATGATACAATGCCATTGACGAGTAGTAGGCCTACCACGCAACCACTTTTGAAAAGATATCTGCTACCATACTAGTCAATTCTTATTCACTGAAAACAGTATCTTGAATTTAGCTCACATTCACTTATATTGCTTATTATATCCCATATTACTTATACATCCATAGATAACTTACTGATACTGACTGGAGTACAGTAAAACTAACACATTCTTTGGTTCATTATTGATTAAAAAACCACCATAGCTAATCGATCCAAGTTCAACTGTATGTAGTCATAAAATTTTTAAAAATGTATTAAATATTTTTTTATTTAATTTGCTTGGATAGTTTGACATCCTTGAAAATATAATTGATTCTAAGTAATGACAAAATAAAATGGATACTTATGAATATACTGTATATTTATATATTCTCAGAAACTGGTAACATTACATTACATTACAGGCATTTAGCAGACGCTCTTATCCAGAGCGACTTACACAACTTCTTACATGTATCCATTCCTATACATCTGGATATATACTGAAGCAATTCAGGTTAAGTACCTTGCTCAAGGGTACAACGGCAGTGTCCTACCTGGGAATCGAACCAGTTCCTTAACCATTATACTACACTGCCGCCCACGGTAACAATCATAACCTGGGCTTACAGCACTTGCAGCAGGACAAAAAGTTGTTTAACATGTCGTATTTAAAGCACTTGTCATCGCATGAAGGCTAAAAATCCCTGCAAGAGTAAAATCCCTTTTGTTACCATAATTCTGAACCCTAAAACTTCCACTTCCCTGGTAGCTGGCCTAAAACGGTCTGATCTGATCAAACTGAAGGGCGCTTTAAGGACTCCTGAAGCCAGCTTTTACAGTGCTGTATGAGGAGGAACATGCCCAGAGAGCTTTTTAACAGCAGTTCAAATTACAGCTGTTAATCCATTAGCACTTGCTTCTTTTCACCACGAACAAACGACAAGGCCAGCGCTTATCATTCAGAGCGAAGCGGCAGCTGCAGCTGCTGAGAGAGAGAGAGAGAGAGAGAGAGAGAGAGAGAGAGAAGACAGAGAGAGAGACAGACAGAGGAAGAGAGAAACAGAGAGAGACAGAGAGAGAGAGAGACAGACAGAGGAAGAGAGAAACAGAGAGAGAAAGAGACAGAGGAAGAGAGAAACAGAGAGACAGAGAAAGAGAGAAACAGAGAGAGAGAAACAGAGAGAGACAGAGAGAGAGAGAGAGAGAGAGAGAGAGAGACAGACAGAGGAAGAGAGACAGAGGAAGAGAGAAACAGAGAGAGACAGACAGACAGACAGAGAGAGGAAGAGAGAAACAGAGAGAGAGAAAGAGACAGACAGACAGACAGACAGAGAGAGAGAGAGATGGCGCAGAATGGTAGCGACAGAGCTATTACAACACCTAATAAAACACAGGAAAAAAGGAAGATAAATCACTCAGTTGGAAGGGTCGAGGCTACTGTTCTTTCAAAAACAGGTAACCCTGCCTGTTACCGTGGGCGAGAGAGTTTTTTCCTCCCGTGGCTCAGAAACATTATTCTAAGCCACTGACTAACGCCAGCGCTGTGTGTGTGCGTGCCTTCACTAAAAACTGACCTCCGTGTGGTTCCATGTGTTTTCTAGCCGTGCCAGCATGGCTCTCTCGCGTGCTTTATGACAACCTACCCTGGCCTCTCCCTCTCCCTCTCTCCCTCTCTCTCTCGGAAAAAAAGGAGAAAAAAAAGACACACTGAAGTGTTTTGTCAGCCGTAATTACTCTGCAATTATACGGTCAAAGCATCATATTCAGGGCACTTTGTTGTCTGGACGCAGCCCTTTGATCATGTTGCCATAGAATGTGCTTTGCATTAGGCCCTGGTATGATGTATGTTTCCTGTCAGAGCAGAAATAACAGTTAAGGCAGTGGAGCAGGCCCCACCTGCTGAGAAGCTCTCTCTCTCCCTCTCCCTCGCTTTCCTTCCCTCCGCCCCCTCTTTTTCTCTTTCCCACTCTCTCTCTTCCTCCATGCCTCACCAACTCCCTCCCTCCCTTCCACGCTGAGTTCCTCCATTCTCTGCTACTCCAGCAACAGGAGTGAAGGAGCAGAGAGCTGTCAGTCACCTCTGCTCATCACTAGCAGGTGAGTCACCCTGGCACTGGTACCTGTCCGGCACAGTGTGGGCTCTACCACTCAGCCCTGCCCGTGTCACAGCGCCACACTGAGTGCGATGTGCGCTACTGCACCCTGCTGACCTTTTCAGGCCTCTACCCACTAGACCTGTGAAAGCCATTCCACAGCACATTTCACTCCTTCAAACACTTGAGCCCCTTTTGACCCCTAAAGAAATCCCTGCAGATTGTGCACAATTTCAAAAGAACAATTTCTTTTTTAACCCAGAAGTGAGAGCAAAATTCTCATTTTGTGATGTTCAGTTGAAAATTCCCACTGTTTTAATATATTACAAGCAAAGTACAAAGTATTCAGATATTTCCAATATGCAATCATTTGACCCAGGTTTAAAACATAAATGACACTGGAAATAAATCACAAATATATGAGGATGCTGATCGACTGCTGATGTCTCTTAGAGAGAGATGGACTCAAAGCTCATATGCTGGATTACTTTTCACTTTGTTAGAGGCCAGTGTTCACAATAAGCCAGGAACTCAGCACTGCTGTATCTCCTATGCTGGGGATAGAGGCTGTGGAAGGGCCTCAGCACTGCTGTATCTCTTATGCTGGGGATAGAGGCTGTGGAAGGGCCTCAGCACTGCTGTATCTCTTATGCTGGGGATAGAGGCTGTGGAAGGGCCTCAGCACTGCTGTATCTCCTATGCTGGGGATAGAGGCTGTGGAAGGGCCTCAGCACTGCTGTATCTCTTATGCTGGGGATAGAGGCTGTGGAAGGGCCTCAGCACTGCTGTATCTCTTATGCTGGGGATAGAGGCTGTGGAAGGGCCTCAGCACTGCTGTATCTCTTATGCTGGGGATAGAGGCTGTGGAAGGGCCTCAGCACTGCTGTATCTCCTATGCTGGGGATAGAGGCTGTGGAAGGGCCTCAGCACTGCTGTATCTCCTATCCTGGGGATAGATGCTGTGGAAGGGCCTCAGCACTGCTGTATCTCTTGTGCTGGGGATAGAGGCTGTGGAAGGGCCTCAGCACTGCTGTATCTCCTATGCTGGGGATAGATGCTGTGGAAGGGCCTCAGCACTGCTGTATCTCTTGTGCTGGGGATAGAGGCTGTGGAAGGGCCTCAGCACTGCTGTATCTCCTATGCTGGGGATAGAGGCTGTGGAAGGGTCTCAGCACTGCTGTATCTCCTATGTTGGGGATCTACTGTGCAATAAAGCCTTGGTTAGGTTATCCTGGCTGGAATCAGGTCATCGGTATTTTAAGCTCCTTTAGACATTCCACTGAACGTAGGTGTGAATGTGGCAATATGTTAATTAGAAGCTTCAGACGAGGGAATGGCAAAACTGTAACTTATTTTTCAAAAACTGCGAGAGAATATTGTGAGGAAAAATGCAGTAGATTTTAAGCCTTTAAGTCAGGGCACATTTTACCTGCATAATTCACAAAATGGTGTGTGTGCGTGTGTGTGTGCGTGTGTGTGTATAAACCCACCTCTGGCCTCAGTCACCTCATGTCAGGGGTGGTCACACAGGATCAGAAGGGATGTGCAATGTGATGTAAAATGGACAAAATGCCAGAGAGGCAGTAAATGGAAGCAATGGGTTCCGCAATCAGCAGCCTCTCCGGTTTTAATGTTGTTCCATATTTTTCACACCGCGCTTTAAAATGTTGTGCTGCAGTCAGCACCTGCCTTGTAATAACAAGAAGCTGCAGAAAAGTGCAGCAATGATTTAAAACATTTTCTTTTCGAAGATACACTCCAAAAATTGTACAGGAAAAGGAAGACGGAAGCAGTGCATGGTTCACCCAGCCAATATGCTCCATAGCAGAGCACGCTCCCAGCCCGGGGCAGCCAACCACATGTCCGCTGGACTGAGATCCAGGGGCCTGGCTCTGCTTGTGCTCCGGGGCGGCTGGCTGGGGGTCCCCGGGGGGCCTGTCGGTGGGTGGCGTGGACGGCTCTGGCGTGCAGGTGGCCCCGTGTTCCAGCGCTCCTCCCGCGCTGCGAGAAGCACTCCAGCGAGCGCGCGCTCCCTGGCGAGTTGGCTGGTGGATGTTCCTGGAACATCTCGGAGCCATCTGGAGAGTAGCAGCCGTGGCGGGGGAGCAGCTGGGTATTTAGAGCTGCTATTGAGTGGCTGGCGGAGCCGGTGTCAGTAAGTGGGGCAGCAGCAGAGGCAGCTGTCCAGCACCTCATTCTGAACCTAGCGTGGTGGGGTTCACACAGGGGGAGCCCATACCCCAATCCCAATCCCAGCTACACCACTATCTGCACTCATTTACGCCCTGCAGAAACTATATATTAATCCTATTCCTTTTTTCACGTTAATATAAACAGTGCAATGATTTAGGATTGACACCCTATACCACTGTGAATTTACAGTATGTATTGCCAATAAAAATCATGTTCCTTTTTTCACATTAATATTGATATTAATGTGCAATGATTTATGATGAACATCCTGTACCGCCACAAGCTTATGTACTGCCAAAAATAAGATCATATTCTGCTTTTCATATTAATATTGATATTAGGAGTGCAATGACTTATGTTTTGGCATCGGATACCACTGTGAACTTACTGCATATTGCCTTTCTTTTACATTAATATTAATACGGTATTAACAGTGCTGTCAATAGGAAAGGCAGCACTGTAAATTTATGTACTGTAAAAATATATCCCATTTTTAAACCTTAAGAATAATAAAACCAACAGTCCAATAATATGGGTAGGGAACGATTTAAAACTTATGTGTATTACTGTTACGATTAAAATATGGATACATTTGTATTCACAGACAGATTTAAATGGTTTTCTATCTGTGTATGCCCACTTCTGCTAGGAATTGAGTTTTATTTATGAAACAGAAAATGACTAGTGCATCACAGAAGAAGGGACAAGTGTGGCTAATTGAGCAGTATACTTAAGATCTTATCATACGGACAAGATAAGAGCAAAACAACACAGACTTTGAGAAACTGTGTTATCTGGCTGCAGTTTTTACAACACGAGAGCTCTAGGATCCCTTAGGTAAACAGTGATTAGGACACAAGTTGTGTCTGTAGTCAAAAACTTGCTCACATTTCTAATAAGAGTTTCAGAACTAACAACAAAATGTTATTAAAATGTAAATTAAGTTACAGCAGCCGCGGTAAAGCCAGATATCACACTGGCTAATCACACAGCAATTTTGGCACAGATAGCCGTTAGATAATACTAAGTGCGAGACCCGCCACAGAGGAGGAATGCTGGGATAGCAATTACTCTTCTGCTCATTATTTTACCCCCATATTTTGCTGACTATGCGGTTATTTCACGTTAAATTGGCAACACACTGTTTATGTAATAATTAGGGAGTAAGCTGCTTGGAGATGTTGCTCCTCGGTAATATGAACGCTTGTTTTTTTTTTTATCCCTCTCTGACAGGGAGGAATACAAACTCACCACACTGCGGTAAAATGGAAACCAACACAGCGGTGCGCTGCTGTCTGAGCCGCCAAATTGTCGATTGTTTGCTGGAAGCTTCATAGGAGGTGAACCGGAGAGATTTCACCTCTTTTCTGAGGGCCTGATTCTTGCTCGGAATCCCAAGGGCTCAAATTTCTGAAAATCCCCTACTCTTCGGGAGCACATTAATTAAAGTGTTAAAGGTAAAGGAGTATTGACGTCTCTTCCTACGCGCCCCCACCCCCCGAGGCAAAGTCTTCTACTTGCTTGGTCCGGGAGGTATTGTTGAGCTAACTGAAAAAAGCCCCACTAAGACCAATTAAGGCCTTCACTATGAGACTGAAAGGAAGACAAATGAAGGCAGAAAGCCCGATTACAAGAAACCTTTGTACAGATGTAAAGCAATTAGACTGGTCTCAGGGGCCAGACAGTGTGGTACCTGCAAGTCATGGATCCTACGTCTTGTCTAAACTTGGAACAATCACTCTTTTTTGTTGGTGCTAAGCCAAGCCGTGTATTAGTGTCATATATCAGTTGATAGCCGGGTATTGGTTTCGCCAGAACAGTGAGGCAGTGGAGGCTGCCAGCGTATCCCTTTCTGAGTAACAGGAGCAGTATAATGCACGCCTTTCTAAGTCAGTGATTTTAACCCTGGAGTCTGGGGACCGGGGCTCTCGTATGACGTCGGCCATCACTTTGTTTGTGGCAGACACACATTTTCCTCTGTGCATTGTCATTGCGCTGCATATCCCGGGTAAATATTTGCCTCTCAAATAACAGCGCAGACACGTCATGTCATTAGGCTTCATGAGTTGACCTTTTGACCTCCAAAGGGTTAGAGGAATAATTGTGTGGGAAGGTCCACTGAATATAAACTGCATAATTATGACATTTTTTGAAGAACTGACGGGGCTCATGATTGACAATAGAATATTGTATGAAACACACTATGAAATTTAAATCAATTTCATTAAATATAATAACAATCAACGTGTATTTTTAATTTTTTTTTGTTCTAAGAAATCTACTACATAATACATACAATTTCATTAGAAATACTTATAATGCAAACTGCAGAAATGGCCGAACCAGCATTAATTGAGGAACTGTCAGCGAGATAGCAAAGGGTCACGTTTAGTAGAAGATACAAAAATGGGCTCCTAATTGAAATTTATGTTCAATAGTTTGGACTACAATTAACAGCAGAATTCTCCCTGCAACCAAGACCAGGAAGTAATTTTGACAAATAGTGGCCACGCTATAATGACCTTTCCTTTTCATAAAGTAGACAGACCTTAAATTATTTATTACATTTTTAAAAATCAGGTAGAGGAGAATAAATGTATCGCTGTCATTGAGTGTAATGGAGATAATAATGGGTATCCTGCATATCGCATAATAATGGCCATTAGCATATAAAAGCTACTCAGGGCCTGATTCAATCTAACCACAAAGCAGACCATCTTTATTACATACAAGTCTAATAAAAATCTAATGGAGTGTTATTATTTTGTCATAACTTTGAATTTTCTGAATATTGGCTGCTGAAATGAAACAAGTGCTAAATAAAACAAAGACCTTTTTTCCGATTTATTTTTTTACGTGTTGCAGGATATGTTAACGGGCAAACCACATGCCAGCAGCCGGAAGCTGCTGGAGATAGAAAAAGTGATACGATTTTAATTGGAGCAAACTGTCCAGGGTACTGATGTGCATTAAACTATAGTTAAAAGAGGTGGGGAGAGACTTCAAAGGACTACAGCGATGACTAATCTCCACATACACCAAACTCACTGTAGAACCTGGGAGATGTAGTGAACCTTATGGTCATTATTTTACAGACAAACCACTTTGTGGTTCTGCTCAGCTCCAGATTGAGCTTTTCTCAGTAAAAATGAAAGCAGTGTAGCATAATGGCGAAGGAGCTCACAGGCTCAAAAGGTTTGATTCTTGATTCCCAGGTGGAGTAGCTACCATTGTACGCTTTCAGCAAGGTGCTTCAGAAAATATCCATCTGTACAAATGGATGGTATTTAAAAATATAAGCTGTGTAATTCAATCTGGATAAGAGTGCCTGCCAAATGGCTTAATGCTATGGAAAGAACGTAAGTGACAGTAGTGAACCCCTCATATATAACGGTAATCTGAAACTCTTTGCTTCCAGACAAGACAGTGAAGAAAGATTCTGAAAAAAGGTTTAAAGATGGTACTCTGTTTGGATTCCAGTATTTTCATTCAGGCCTTCACATGTCTCTCAAGTAACCTTCATGGACCTTCTGACCTTGAATCCATTATACACTATATGGCCAAAGGTATATGGACACCCCTTGGTCTGGGGTTGTTTTTCATGGTTGAGGCTAGGCTCCTTAGTTCCAGTGAAGGCAATTCTTATCACTACAGCATACAATGACATTCTAGACGATTCTGGGTTTCCAACTTTGTGGCAACATTTTGGGGCAGGCCCTTTCCTGTTTCAGAATGAAAATGCCCCTGTGCACAAATAGAGGTCCATACAGAAATGGTTTGTCGAGATCGGTATGGAAGAACTTGACTTGCCTGCACAGAGCCCTGACTGCAAACCCATCAAACACCATTTGGATTAATTGGAAAGCCGACTGTGAGTCAGGCCTAATAGCCCCATATCAGTGCCCAATCTTACTAATGCTCTTCTGACTGAATGGAAACAAATCCACACAGCAATGTTCCAGCATCTAGTGGAAAGCCTTCCCAGAAGAGTAGAGGCTGTTATAGCAGCAAATGGGACCAACTCCATATTAATGCCCATGGTTTTGGACTGAGATGTTGGATGAGCAGGCGACTTTTGGCCATGTAGTGTATATAACACACGGACACAATTTATTCTTCATGCAAAACAGCAGGTCCCCCTGACAGTGAGTAAGACACAAGCTCTTACCACATTCGTCTACAGATTAGCTTCCGTCAATAAGTATCAGGCCACCATGACACCAACTCCATCTTGTTTAGATCTCTTAAAGATTTTAATCCCATTTGCCTGGCAGGTTTTTATTGCATGCCACAGATGCTGGAACATTCTGTATCACCACTTTATTCTCCTAGACACTGGGAAATTATATGGGGCAAACATTCTGTGACTGACATGAGACAGTTGTCATAAAAAAAAAAAAAATATTCCGTGTGACATGCATGGCTTTGACAACCGTAAAGCAACGCATAAACGCTCATACCATTTCAACATTTTCACAAATTTGAGATGGGTTAATTGGCATTGGCTATTATTATTATTGCATACACATTATAGCATACCTGGTAACTGCAACAGCTTCTTGGCATTTCATTACAGTTTGGGTTCAGTGAAGTCCCTCTGCACCACTGGCTAAAGACTTCAGCAGATGGCTAAATACTTGGCATTAGAAAAGAGCTCCACATAATATTTTTGGCAGAGGGACAGGCATATGGCAAAAGTTCATGTCAAACGCTTCATTTCACAAAGAGAGCCAGCCTTAGAACAGAAGGGGTTCTGTGGAGAAATATCAAAATATATCATGTGTTCAGACAGCGTATGCAGTGCGCTGTGCTTTTTGATAACTGCTATTGCAATAACATAAATAACAGACCACAAGGATAAACATGGTTCTGGTTAAGATCAGCCTTAAATCCCCACCACAGACAATGCCAAAACAACGATGCCCTTAGCACGTCTTGAAGATAATAAGAAAGTTATGACGATGGTATTAGTCAGAGATTTTGCTTTTTTTCTTTGTCCAAAAGATTATGTCGGAAGACATTAGTGGGGATTGAATACACATTTAGGATTTAGGGATCATTTAAAGGATTTGATATCAATAATGACACAAATGGCACAGATTTAAAAAGACACAAATTGAATATAAATCAAATGAGAGGTGAATGCCCTCTGTACAGCAGCATAGTTTCTTTTTTTGCCATTTTGCTTTAGCTGAAAACAAAAGCGCCACATTTGTTTATCTAAGATCTGAGACACCATTGGCTAGTTTTTGTTATATTAATTCATATTTGGCAAAATTGCCCATTACAGTCCCTGATATATAAAGGCAAACTCTGGCAACAAATGCAACATTTACCATAAATCTTATTTTGCCTCAAGTCTTAGAGGCATAGCAGGACTATCAATCATTCTGCAACACGTGTTACAATGTGCCCAACATTTCCATTCCGAGTTCTTCTTTTTAAGTTGAGAACTGGCCTATTGTGTTCCACAAGCATAACCATTACCGCTTGTTTTGATCAGCTGAGAAAACCAGCCTCCTTTGTAATAACCCCCTCCCGACATCAGACTACTGTCAGCTAACAATATTCAGACTGTATTCTATTATTTATCCATCCTTCTGAAGGCTCTGTGGAAATGCTGCCAAAAAAATTATACTTTGAAATAAAAAAAGAACTTCCATCAGAGCTTCGCCTTGAAATGCATGACAACTTATGAAAAAGGAGATTGAGTTGAGGCAGAGAATGGAGCTGGAACACACACACACACACACACACACACACACACACACACACACACACACAGACACACACACAGACACACACACACACACACACACACACACACACACACACACACACACACACAGACACAGACACAGACACACACACACAGACACACACAGACACACACACACAGACACACACACACAGACACACACACACACACACACACACACACACACACACACACACACAGACACACACACACACACACACACACACACACACACACAGACACACACACACACACACACAGACACACACACACACACAGACACACACACACACACACACAGACACACACACACACAGACACACACACACACACACAGACACACACACACACACAGACACACACACACACACACAGACACACACACACACACACACACAGACCTGAGACACTACGGAAGGCACTTCTTCAGCCCACTTGATCACGCAGGTCGTCCTTTCTACCTCGCCTCTAGCCAGGACTCAAGATAAATTCAGCTTGTACCGTACATTCCTACCATATCACAGTGCAGAATATATTGTTCATGAAAGCTTGCACCGTCTCAAAAAAATCTATGTAAACTCTTTAAATGGAGAGATGCTTAATAAAACAGAAATTCAACGGAACTATTCCAAAGGAATTCCCCTGAGAGAGAGACCAAGGACATTCCACACCAAGAATTAGATTGGTTTCACATGAAATGATTAGCCTCGTCCATGCTAATCACATTGAACAGAGATAATTAGGAGGAGCTACCCTTCAGCTCATCAGGATTTGGGCTTCGTCCGTCTTAGGACATCATCTCTGCTGCATGCGGGCACCAAGTTAGCCTTAAGCTACTATTTTTCCTCTCAAACCAATCTCCCACTCTGTTGTACCCTCAACTGCCATTTTAAAATTCACCATTAATTCCACGTTCCACGCCCACGGACTGAGTCTGGGAGGAATCTGAACTAACAGCGGAGCCAGACCATCCGACACTTGAGGGAATAAAATACATTCAGCTCCAAAATAATGACTCTCTTCCGCTGCAGTGTGGTTGCTAATGTCTGCGCGGATCCAGGTCGTAGCGCCTTTCCAGGAAGTGCTCCAGGTTTATAGCAAGCAGTGGGTGAAGGCTACAGGGTAGCGGCCGAGGTGTATCTATCAGCGACTACGCCAATTACCCAAGCAGCTATTTCACCCAGACAGGTAAAGGCGCCCATCTGAGGGGGGTCATTAGAGAAGTCCTATTACGCATAACTGCCGTTTAGTGGGCAGATCACGGCCGACGGAGCTTCGGCAGAAGAGAGGTCGTCACTAAGGAGAGGCAGAGACACCACTTTATAATCGCTTGTTGGAGCGCCCGAGCCCCACATTTGGGTTCACGTTGCAGTTTGCATGGTAACTGTGAAACGGCTGCAGGTCAGGAGACCTGGAATGAGTGGGAGCTCTGGACTAGTGCTGGAGATGCCCGATGCAGGGGGAGCACAAGCTGCAAGAACAAGACCAGCTACAATTATATAAAGGAAAGCAAACTGAATTCTGCTAGTGGCTGGTTTCCAAAACAGGAAACTAATAACAACCAAATGTTACACGGTATACGAAAGCATTTGTTGCTCCCTCGCGTAATTCACAAACTAAATCAGAATCTTCCAGTGTCCTCAAACTTATAAAATCCCTTAAAAGAGATTCCTCTATAATTCCATTAGCCTGACTGGTGGCATAAACAGTTTATCCTTAATAAAGAACGGCTGATGTTTTGATTTAATGGCTGTGGCCAGAAATGCATCTTTGATTTTTTTTTTTCTCTTCCAATGTAGGTTTATGCTTGGGGTTTATAGTTCCTGATGTCAACTGAGTTCATTATATTTCGCTTTAGAGAATGAATATCCTTCATGCGATCTAATCTTAAACTGAAATATAATGTCATAAACAAGTCTGTGCTATGACTGACAGCAAGGCGTGTGACTATGCAATGTGCCAAACTGTTCTCGAAGCTTTGTCCCTGGACTCAATTAATAATAAATTACCCACGATCTGCAATATTTCACAATAGAAATGTAATTACACTTTCCGTAAAAAAGTGAATTACTTTCTGCACACAGTCATCAATGCTGCCTTACAAATTACTATTAATGTGAGACCAAACATTTCTTATTTTAGTCTGTTTCTAGAATGTAGTCTTTCATTTCCCCCTGGTGTAATATCATCCTCAATCTTCAGACCCTGGGTTTTAATTCAAAAGACAGCATGGTATAGTATTTCCGTGACTAAGGACAATTCATTTTTTGTTTCCATAATGGCCACAATCAACAAACCTGTGCCAGCTGTAACGCATTAGGTCAAATCACACAGCAGTCTCGCATTCGGCCAGCTACATCCTATCTTACAATAAACATATAGTGGACAACACACGGGAGCACTCAATCACTGTATCCCACATTGCAGCAAGATGACTTTACTTGCTCGTGTCTGGTGGGCATTACGTTTTGATCTAAATCAGCTGAAGAAATGGCACAGAACACAAAGTGCTGAAAATAGAGGGCCCTGCGAACGGTTCTCTCTCTCTGCTCGCAAAACACGTCCGTTTTCCGCTTCACTTCTGAGGGAACCCAGGCCTGTAATTAAGCACACAAATGGCAATCAAGCCCATGACAATATCCCTCCACATTCGTGTTTGCCTAACCTTTCAGAGGCCCCAAGCAGAGGTCCACTTACTCTGTCAAAAACTGACGTGGAAATCAAAACACAGAAATCACTCCGTTCCACAGTAAATACACTGGAGCTGCTTGTTTGATTAAATGTGGAGCGGAGAGTGCAATTTGCTAAATTACAAGTATTCTGAACATGTAAATATAGTTTAATTACTGCAATTAAAGAAGATTACTGGAGATTGGCAGATGGGGATGTAATGCTGTTTTAATTAGAGTCTGAATGCACTGTAACATAAGCCGAATGTTAACCCTTCTGAATGGAATGGGTAGTTAGGCTCTGACAAATTGTATCCCATTGCCTCCTTCTGAAGACTTATAATTACCTGCATTTGCGGTGTGGGTGTAAATTAAAACCAGGCCTGAGCAGCTCGTACTATAACGTTGCACAGACATCAGATTGAATTAGAATGACATCGGCAAAAATATTTTGACAACAGTTAATATAGCATTAGAGGCAATTACATCAGATTTAGTCTAAGAAAATTTGAAACAGCTCTGTAACTTGGAAATAAAGGACCTTGGAAAGGCGAGCGAAAGTACAACATACTGGCAAAACATCAAAGTAAAAAAGAAAAAAGAGCAGAACAGACAACAAAAGACCCAGCAGAATGGATCAAAGGCCGGTGGTTAAATTACTGTATATTAAATAGGAGGCTCTACATAATGCTTTCAAAAAATCACAGTCTAAAATTCTGAAATTAATACAAACTGCAACCACAGTGGCTAAAAAAACATGAGCTGTAGGCTCAACAGCCACTGATCCTAAATAAGAACAAAGACCCGTGAAATTCCTTACACTCTCCCTGCAAGTAAGGCAGCCGGGATAGGAAGCACATTTTCTAGATCTATACAGCTGTATAGCAACATTTTATACATTCCAGTCAATAGCCTATTAGAAATTCTAATTGAAAGTTCAATGCCCTCGCTCAGGGCCTTGCAATAAAGATTGCCTTTGGAAAGCCATTTAAAGGCTTAATCTCTTTATCATGTGGTATTTGGAAGCCTAACTTTGTTCTTGTTAGGCAGATCAATCGCATTAATTTACAAAATGGGGGAAAATGTCACCCTTCATCCTTTAAATCTCGGCTCGGCACAGAGCAGCATTAACGAATCCGACCGCCGCTTTCCCATATTAGCAGAAATAGGTGTCATGGGAGACTTGACCTACAAATTTTAATTACCACATGAAAAATTCAGCTCCTGAGATGAATAGCGACATGAAGGGGAAAAAGCAGTGGTCTGCTTGGCAAGTTAACAGTTTAAAGTCTGATTTCCAGGGGTTGCATTCATATCAGTTGAAAATGTAACCATGGTAGCCATGTTTACCTTCCACCCACACTGCCAAAAAACTCTGAACAGTGGTCCACTCACCCCCTACTGTAGCATTTCACTGTAAAAGCACCTTATAAATACCTCTTCTTTGGATGGAATTTAACGTCCCAAATGTTCCATTTGATGAAGAGATAAAAGGTTCCTTGTGGTATTTCAGTAGTTTTATTTTAAAGGCAGTTGTTTATATGAGATGTGAACTGTAAGGCACCAAGTTAGCAAGGTAATAAGTATAGCCCCCATACATAATATCTGCCATCATTTGGAGAAGAAGCGGATAGTGGATAGTCTCCCATGACAATACATCCATTAACACAAAATAAAAATAAAAAATGAATTAAAAAGTAGGAAGTTAATGGATTAATAATTCCTAAAATTACTGATAACATTTTTTCTATACATCACATGCAATAAATGTACTTTAATTGAATATGCAAAAAAAATTAAAATAAAAATAATTTTAAAAAAACTAAGTAATATGCTGTTTTGTGACAGCTGTTGAACAAAATATATGCTCACCAATCTAGAGTGTTCAAACTTTGTTTTTAAAAACTGTTAGTGGAAAAACTATCAATTCAACAGCCCCACAGTGATCTTGAAGCAGTGGAAAAAACATAACAATGTATACAGCCGTTGACGTGTACAGATGTACACAGAGAACATAACAAACATGGGTTTATGATTGGGAAAACACAGATGGTTCAAATCAGTAGGAAACCAAGCTTGGCTTGCAGCAGGCTGCCGTAAACAGCACAGAGTGTGCAATAAACTTGACATAGGTTTGGTTGCCATGTCTGTACCACCAGAACAGGTTCTGCGCAGTACAAACAGCATATTGTCCACCCGCACACTTTCAGATGAAATATCCTGCTAATACGAGGACCTTCATGTTCCTTCATTCTTACTCCATTTTGGTTTCTGCTCCCGGTTAAATTAAGTCATTTTGTTTACTAGAGAGTCTCATGGACAAGCAGGACTTTGAGCTAAGCTGTTCTGCCAATACACAATTTATTGCCCAGCATAAAGCGACTTTCGTTCTCTAGTTACCAACTGAGCGAGTTAAGTATCTGCAGTCAATCAACATCGCTGAATAATTCATTATCCAATGCAGAAATGACTACTTTGGCAGATGGACTTGAACCGCGAGCCAGCGTCTATCCGTCCAGTTCTCACGGCTTTCACAGAATTCATATCATTCGCACTGCTTCCGAGGTGGCTTTTCAGACGACGCGGTTGGCGGTAGCTACGTCGATGACACCGTCTTGCCTCCCCCCACCAATTTTTGTGGTTCTCCAAAATGATGGACGGATCACAGGCGTTTACAAAGGCCATTCAGTATTCAGCGGGTTCAAGAAACTTAACAGCTAAAGTCTTTAAATTGTCACATAAGCCAGCAGCTTTTAGACAAATTGAACAAAATGGGCCTTTCAGCTTTTGGGAAGCATGTGACTGCCTGCACAAAGGACCCCTTCTGGAGGTAGTATGAATGGCGGCATTATGCCCCCAGATCCACAGCATAGGAGCGCATTTCACACCTACCGCCACCTGTGATTGGGTTTCTTACAGTTATTACCAGCTGCTTTGATGGCGATGATTGTTTAAAAGCCTCAACAAGCATGATAATGTGACTTGAAGACTCAACTCTTTATCTTTCCCCCCCCCCCCCTTTCCCTGATCGGCAGCCGTTCCGCCAATTTACTTCACGCACAGGAGAAAAAAAATTACAGGTCTTGAAGGATGCACTTGATGAGGGGCAGATTAGATTTTCTCTCGTTCTCTCTCTCTTTCTCTCTCATCTCACTCCCTCTCCGTCTCCTCCCCCCCTTCCCTCAACCTGGATACGTAGGAATCTCAGAGCTGGAGCCGTATATAATCCTGATGTTATATAAACCGTTGGCAGAACTCTGACAGTGATCTGAAGGCAGCAGACCTGAATTTGTATGTGAGAATCAATGGGTAAAAAATTGCTGACTGCAGGCACCCCCCCAAGCATCCAAGAACAGCCAATCCACTCAAGTCAAGTCAGTCCCTCGGGAAAGTACCCTTAATAGCACATACTGTGGGTGAAATGGAACACATTTTCAGATGGAAAAAAACATACAGATACACAGTAAAATGTCCAGTGTTAATTTAACTCTAACAGAGTACATATGAGCCTAATCTGACCAGAGTGTACTCTGCTTCATATGTACTCTGCTAGAGTTGAATTAACACTGGACATTTTACTGTGTACCTGATCTAGTTCATATACCATGTACTGTAAGTAAACTATAATATCTACTTGATACATAGTAGATACATACACTGCCTGGCCAAAAACAAAGCTGCACACTCGAATATTTTGTTGGACCGCCTTTATTACAGTGTGCATTTCGTCGTGGCATTGTTTTGACAACCTTATGCAACGTCACAACATTTATTTCCGTCCATTCATTTTTGCCCGAGATGAATTGTATTGACGACGGGAGAGTCGAACCACTCCGTGAAGTCTTATGTGAAACAGGTAAATCTATACATTTCCTGGATCATAAACTCTGTGTCCACAAGTGAGCAAAATCTGAGGATGATATGCAGAACTACTAAAGATATATGATGCAAAATATAGGCGGTGTACCGTGTTGTCCATTAGTGTCTCAAACTCTATCCAAATGGCTAAATTGTGCACCGCTCTGAATCATAAAATAATCATATATTTAACTACAAATCAACTGTTTTGGCTCATAAAACTGACTTTTGCATCATTTTCAAGTGGGAATTACGGGGATTAATTGGGAATTATTTTCATCAGTCTAGAGGGGTAGATATCTATGGGTCCAATACCCTATCCAAAACATGTCATAAAATTAATAAAATGTGTTTTATCCATTATAAAGCATATACATTTGCTCCTTCTGATGGTTTAAGATGAAAACATTGATATCACACTGTTACACACACCTAAATATGTAGCCTAATCATTCACTCGTGTACCTCAATAAAACATCACTTTTCCCTATACTCTACAGTATGTATTATTTTGCCCTAGGATCTGATTTTTTTGTAGTTTAAAAAAAAAGTTCCCATTCATAATTTTACATTCATCTAGCACATATCAGCGCACAGTAAATTTGAATTAGAATTTTCCATTTGAATGGATTTCCATTTGAAATTAGAATTTTCCCTAAATGACAAGTATAGCTCAGGAAGATACTAAGCCTATAGCCTATTTTATGTACAATAACATTACAATAAAATAATATTCTTCCAACAGAAAAATGCTTCCAAATGTTCTAGCTTCAATGAAAATTGGTACATCAAACATAAAACATGACTGAGTCACCAATGGACACTAGACTACAGTGTGTGAAATGCACTAAAAATGTGAAGATAATAATATCTAACATAGCCTACTGCACAAGATCATGATCAAGTGGAAAAACTAACATATATATGTAGCCAGCGAGAAAAAACGCATATTACAAGCAGTACTACATTCATATTCTGTAGCTGTTTGCGTCATACTACATTGATAAAATGAAAGATTCTGTTATGCTGGGCTATAATTAAATGTTCAAAGCACCCAATAACAAATTGCAAACACTGTTGAGAAGGATATACTGTCATCTATCGGATAAAACACTTGATAAAACCGGAATGATGTGAAATACTTCAGAGCTGCAGGCAGCGCATATGGGGGTTCTGCACACAGACGTTCCACATAGTGTTATAAAGTGATAAACTGGTGTGTATTTCTCAAACAGATTGTCCAAGACAATAAATGACTAATTAATTTTTAAAGGAACATTTCTATGTGTAAAACCAATGGTAGGATTGTATATTTATTTCATATTTAGTAGCAGATATTCATAGTAGAATGACGTGAATATCTGCTGGGTGGGGGGTTGCTTGTTAAATGGACTTGCTATGGGAAAATAGTGACACTTGCCGCCGGCGCCATGGCCACTAGGCATCTGCGCAAAGGGGGTAAGGCTAAATGTAAAACATATATTTGGCCTTCAGTTACAGTACAATGTCGGTTGCCCATATAGCTACTATTATGTATGGTTTTTTTCACTCCCCATATCATTCCTAAGATTTTTTTTTTGCCAAATTACGAGAAACTGGAAAAACCAAACTGTATCTAGTAGAAAGACTCATGTTAGGCAGCAGCCTCGTAACCAGGCTTTTATTTAACCCACAATTTAGATTAATTGTCATTGGCTGCTGTAAGCACTTTCATTTCTTTAGCCTCTGGCCACTCCCATGACTCCCATGAACACACACACACACACACACACACACACACCTTACTTACTTTCTGTTCTTACTGTTGTTACAGTGATAACAATAGAAGGCTTTCAGTTGACTTGGGAGGAGGTACTTCCTATTTAGAATGCAAGCAGACTTGGGGGGTGATGGGGGTTCGCGACCATCTTGGAGTTGTGCCAAATTCAACCAATGGTGCAGACAATGGTCGCACACTACGAATTTAGAGAGACAACAGGGGCTGGAACATTCCAGAGGAGCATATATGACAGTTCCCTCAGACCACCTCGTAGTGACACAGCAAAGCAATCAGCAGCTATAAAGTTGCCATTTTATTTCTATTTGACTTTGTTCTCCATAACAATGCTGAGATGGTTTGATCGCTCAAATTCCTCATAAAGCACAGATGCTTTGGCATTCTGTTCCTCGGGCAAACAAAAGGTTCAGCGCTTCAGAAGTTTTACGAGCTTTCAGAATAAAAAAAGCATGACGAGTTGTTCTCTTGTCTTCCACATGTGCAGTTTAAAATACAAATCTTCGCTTGCGAGAAGTAATTTAAACAAAGGAATATTTATTTCTTTGGTAGTCTGTTTGAAAAGCCACATGCTTAACTCCCTGCAAATGCCAATTCAAAGATCACAGACTGCACACTAGGTTTGAAAATCCAAGCTGAGTTCTATTTAAGGACGCATCGCGCGCATATGGCCGAGGTACTGGAGCCCATCAGGAAGGGATTAGGAGTCTTTTTTTCACACTGCTGATTTAGGCAGCAAACCAAGACTGCAAAAATCCCAACACAACTTCTATAAAGTTCAATGAAGACGAATGGTGTTTAACCTCACCTGCTTTGAACCAAAAGCTACAGAAGCCTGCAGAGGTGAACAGGGCTGCAGAAATACGCTGCTTACAGTTTTATTAAAGGCATTTAATGGAAGCCAGGGCAGGCAATATTGACATAGTGTGGTAGGGCCTATTCAAAGAATTAAATAGCTGTAATGTATTGTAAGCAGAATAATAAACAAGCACAACACCACTCAAATGTACCACACACCCAGTTTGGGGTTCACATTAGAATGCACATGATAGTTTAATTGGAAGTGCATTTAATGAGTTGTACCTGGCATATTAGTGGTAATCTGAGGACTGGTGATGACACTGCAGTATTGGTGGCGATCTGGCGTTTTTTGGTGATCTGGTGTTTTTCAACTTAGCCAAAATTTAGTTTAAAAGCACTAGCTACCGCCAATGCTAATTCTGAGCCTCGAATCTCATTGCTTTTAGCGCAAGGCCGCTGTATTACGTAAAACTGATTTCATAACAGTTAACGTTCTTCAGGATTTCTTTCAGGGATACTCTGCTGTCAGGTTGATGTAGTTATTCACAGCAGGCGTATGGTTGATGTGAATGCTAGAAAGCGCTGCGTAAATGTTTGGGGAGACTAGCCCGCTACCAAGAGTATAAAACTGGTGTCCCGGTGATGGAATTCTAGAGAAATATTTTCAAAAGGGGGGGGATTATTGTTCTCCTCCAGAGGGCAACGTGGCCATATAGATTATAAGGCAAGGCACAAATGGCCGTTCAGGCAGTTATTTTTTAAAAGGGCATTAAGACAAAAATGCAGAGCATCCACGGCAATGGCCCTATGGCCTCTGTATAATTTGAGCCCAAACCAACTTTGACTCACTTGCTCTAGCCAGTAGTTAGTCAGGTCTTTCCTCATTGGATACTCAAATACAATGCAATTTAAGTTGAGTGCTGGGAGAAGGTTACTTGTGTGACGGAATAACGGCGGTTATCATCTCTGTTAAATTAGCATTCAATAAACAAACATGCTCCTTCTCCTATACGATGAAGCTATTGTGCAAGGCATGAGAACAAAAATGAGCCATTTACTGCCGTCATTTAGGAGCGGAGATTGAATTTATTATTATATCACCATTAGAAATGCCAATCTCTTCTGTCAGGCAAGGGGGGGGGGGGGAGGACACGTCACACAATAAAATTCAAAACAACAAGTCAAATTAAAAGATATCTCATAAATCAGTGAGGTAATGATTGCCTGGCTTTGGCTCACCATGGTGAAACTGCTCCAGTGAGTAAACAAGGATAAAAGGGACATGTGGAAGTGAGCGTTTTTCTGAGCTATCTGCTGCGCTTTCAACTGCAAGCCGCAGAGATCAAGGCCTTGCCAGGGGCGACACCTGTGGTTTCATCAGTCAGGTAAGAAGGAGGAGGAGGAGGAGGAGGAGCTCCCTCCTCCTGGCTTCTCAATGTCACATTCTATCACACTGTAGCCCTGCATCGGTCCCAACCCATTTATTTTAAACCCCGCAAATCGCCTCGCGTGAAAGATGTGGGAGTGGAGAAGGCAGATCAGCATCAGATACACATTAAAACAGCTCCATGTTAACGGGCACACTTAATTTCAGGGAAATAAAAAAAATTATTCACTTATTTATAATTCTTTTTTCAGATCTTCAATAAAGACAAAAATAATTATGTTAATGTATGTGACCAAAAAATATGTTCATCACAACAAGTGAATTTATGTACAAACACCAATTCCAAAAAAGTTGGAACTGTATGTAAAATTAACAAAGTATTCATACCCCTTCACTTTTTGCACTTTATTTTGTTGTAGATTTATTGGATAAAATTGCAATTTTTGCCCATCAATCTACACTGAATAACCCATAATGACAAAGTGAAAAGATATTTAGAATGTATTAAAAATCTAAAACTGAAATGTGCATAAGTATTCATACCCTTGCTTTAATGCATGTTTACAGTATCATATATACAGATCTTAGTTACTGAGGCACACAGTGAACCTCACTTTACTCTGTGGGTTTTAGATCTTAGTTACTGAGGCACACAGTGAACCTCACTTCACTCTGTGGGTTTCAGATCTTAGTTACTGAGGCACACAGTGAACCTCACTTTACTCTGTGGGTTTCAGATCTTAGTTACTGAGGCACACAGTGAACCTCACTTTACTCTGTGGGTTTTAGATCTTAGTTACTGAGGCACACAGTGAACCTCACTTTACTCTGTGGGTTTTAGATCTTAGTTACTGAGGCACACAGCAAACCTCACTTTACTCTGTGGGCTTCAGATCTTAGTTACTGAGGCACACAGTGAACCTCCCTTTACTCTGTGGGTTTTAGATCTTAGTTACTGAGGCACACAGTGAACCTCACTTTACTCTGTGGGTTTCAGATCTTAGTTACTGAGGCACACAGTGAACCTCACTTTACTCTGTGGGTTTTAGATCTTAGTTACTGAGGCACACAGCAAACCTCACTTTACTCTGTGGGCTTCAGATCTTAGTTACTGAGGCACACAGTGAACCTCCCTTTACTCTGTGGGTTTTAGATCTTAGTTACCGAGGCACACAGTGAACCTCACTTTACTCTGTGGGTTTTAGATCTTAGTTACCGAGGGCTGCTGTAGAAAAGGGAGTACACAAAGCCTATAAGCTCAACAGTTTAATGGTTCATCTTAGATAGCATATGAAACTGATAGTGAAGGAGTGATAGGGTGTATACTAGACATCAGGACTGATTTAGATAGGGTTACATTCAGGGTACCGTCTGAGCAGTGGACAATAGTCAAGAGGATCAAATGAAAAAAGCAGGGGTTTCGTCTCTCAGACTGAAAGCCGGTCAAGGTGTGACATGTCGCCTAAATGCACATCATAAGTCTGGAAAATTGTGCAAATCCTTTGGCATGTAAAAAACGATCACAGATTGGTAAGAGAGACACTTCTGAAGAACTGACCTGCAAGGAGCATTATCCGAGCATTCTACCCAGTGCCCCATTATAGAGCACACAGGAAAATCTATAAAGGTTACTGGTTAAATCTTCAGCTTTTTACTGCACTCTGTAGTCTATCATCCTGAATAATAGAAGCACCGGGGGGTTTGGATGTGGTACCGTGTCTCTAAACCCTGTCTGGAGGCTAAAGTGTGCAGCACTGTGCAGTTCTGTATAGTGCAGAGGCAAAAAAGACTTCAAGCCACAGTGTCAGGTGTGCACATGTATTTAACCTGTGTGTATACTGTATGTGTGGGTATTTGTGCACCTGTATTTATACTGTGTGTATACTGTATGTGGGTGTATTTCTGCACCTGTATTTATACTGTGTGTATACTGTATGTGGGTGTATTCATGCTCCTGAATTTAACCTGTGTGTATACTGTATGAGGGTGTATTTGTGCAGGTGTATTTAACCTGTGTGCTTACTGTATGTGGGGGTATTTGTGCACCTGTATTTACCCTGTGTGTATACTGTATGTAGGGGTATTTGCATACCTGTATTTACCCTGTGTGTATACTGTATGTGGGGGTATTTGCATACCTGTATTTACCCTCTGTGTATACTGTATGTGGGGGTATTTGTGCAGCGGTATTTAACCTGTGTGTATACTGTATGTGGGGGTATTTGCGCACCTGTATTTAACCTGTGTGTATACTGTATGTAGGGGTATTTGTGCAGCTGTATTTACACTGTGTATACTGTATGTGGGGGTATTTGTGCTGCGGTATTTAACTTGTGTGTTTACTGTATGTGGGGGTATTTGTGCAGCTGTATTTACACTGTGTATACTGTATATGGGGGTATTTGTGCAGCTGTATTTACCCTGTGTGTATACTGTATGTGTGTTTATTCGCGCATTATACCATCATACACAGTATACAATCGGTTTTGAGGTTTTGCACGTGTACACATCTGCGATTTTTATGTGTGTGCATCTGTTGTGTTTGTAGAAATCTGCGCGTCATGGCAACAGGCTTATTACTGGACAGCTGCAATCAGGCCACAAGGAACCACTTCTGTCCTTCAACAGGCAATTAACACTGAGTCCATTACAGCTCCCAGGGGGACTGTGCAGGAGGCTGGGGAAAGCACCGTCCCAAAGGTCAGAGTCTGGGAGGGGGGAGGGGGCACACCAAATGGAGTGTAAAGCTGGAGCTATTTGTCACCCCCCCCTCACACACACACACATCAGTTATTCACTGAAGGGTTTTTCAGTAAGCATGTGTGAATGACAACTGCACAAACACAATCACAGCGGCTGCCCAGGACAGCCACTATCTTATCTTATCCGCAGTCCAAACAAGTTTGCTTGCTTGCCTGCTTGTTATCGTCCAGTTACACCCACACATGTATTCAATACAGAAATCTAATCAGGTTGGGTAAGTGCTCTTATAAACACAGTATTAACTTGAAACTTGGGGAGTTGCACAACCTTTCCCCTTGAATGACATTAATCTTCCCCGTCACAGCCTGCCTGGCCATAATAACTTGCATTCCATTGAGCTAAGCATCACTCTTGTACCTTCTGAACTAGCATATCAAGCTACATAAATGATGATCTTGTATAAAATATCAATCATGCAGTTTTCCTAAGATAATGTAAGATGATAAATCACGCAATGTCATGCTTATGTGCCTATGTTTCTAACAGAGAGGCAAGCATAACCTCAACTCTGGTCATGGTTAGGGTTATGAACTGTTACTACACTGTAATCCGGAGGATTGGTGTGAATATCGCTCATCTCTAAAGAGAGCAGAACACAGTGTGTCGGAAAACACTGGGAGGCGTAGCTTAACGTCGTTACCACTGTGGCACCAGGGAGAATCAATTTTGGCAGAAACACGCCGCCACTATTCAAGCAAACAAGTCTAAATTTCAATAATCTAAATCTGTGCTTAGCCTTTCGAAAACTCCCATTAGAGCCGCTTCTTAAATTGCCAATTAAATCAAGAGATTTTATGCAAGTGTGCGTAAGACAGAAGAGAGAGGAGGGAGAGAGAGAGGATGAGAGGACTGAAAGATGGATGGACAGATGATTTGGAAAGTGGCATGTTCACTGAATATGTAGTGAAGACATAACCCAGCATACAGGAGGGGGGGGGGGCTAAGGAATTTGGGGGGGTTGATTAACCTTTGAAAACCTGCTTTTAACAAGAGATTTCAAGTACTCACATACAGACATGCTTAGCAGTGCCTGCACTCTTCCTCATAGTGAGAGCGTATGTAAATATGGGGCCATGTCATCAAGCTGGCTGCATGGTTTATATCCAGATAAAACTGATAAACAAACCTCAGAGCTTTTAATACAAGCCATGTTTCTGGCACAGGCTGTGCAATGCATGGGAGCAACCAACCATATCAACCACCGCCTTTATCAAACGTATTCCCCTCCAATATTTATTTAGCAGTCAGTGCATACTTCTTACTGTGCTCAATTTATCGTTGTTTTTTCTTCATCTGCAGGGTTATGGCCAAAATGTGGAGCTTGGACAAAACATTTGATTAAAATGACATCCATTATTAATAAAATACCACTGTAGCACAAAAAATGTGAACTGCATGTGGTGACATTTCCATCAGCCTTTGTGTATATATATAAAAAAAACAACCTTTTCAGCTTTTTGGACAAGCTTGAAAACCTTTCCACGGCTTCTCTTTGAAATGGATAATATGCTGCAAATCTGTCATTTGCAATGCCCTGGAAGAGACAACCAGCAATTGACGAGTGGGATCTATGCCAGTAGGTGTTGGCATGGTTTCTAAAGGCCGTTGTTGAAGGTGCCCACGTCATGCCAGGGATGTTTGCGATGGTTACCAAGAGCGACGGAAATTCAGCCTGTATATTGGCCATAATGGAGGGCCTAAATAGAAAGCGGGCTGTAGACCTGCCCAACACAGACATGCTTAGCACTTCAGCCTTTGAAATTTAAAAGTACCAATGAAGGTTAAATCTTTGAGATGAAAGTATGGAAACAGAGGTTACACAAACAATTAAAGGCCTCAGACCCAGGGCAGTAGGCCCAGATCCATGTTCACAGGTAATTGAAATGATAATAGAATTTCTCCAACTGACAGTATAAACTCTCAATTTGTACATTGCTGCACAGTTAAAAAAAAAAAAGAAAAAAAAAGAATAAAAGTAGTTTATACAAATGAGTACAAATGCAAAGTGTTAATTTGGCTTTGTTTTATCTACAGCAACTGGAAGGGAGAAAATAATAACTAAATCTCATGGTTTTAAGCAGCAGAACAAGCTGCTTTTATGTAGCGCAGTAACGCCACACAAACAATTGGTGGACGTCATTGTTACTTTTGAAGGCCGCACCCTGTCTTCCAGTTGACTATATAGATCAAGATAAATGGTGATACAAACAGCACAGCCAAGAAAAATAAGACAGACATAATTCCAACACATTGGTTTGCTCAAAATGAAGAGATCTGCACTGACAGAAATACACTTCTACAGTACTACTCTGGTATGCTGTGTGCAAAGACTGGACACACTTCTACAGTACTACTCTGGTATGCTGTGTGCAAAGACTGGACACACTTCTACAGTACTACTCTGGTATGCTGTGTGCAAAGACTGGACACACTTCTACAGTACTACTCTGGTATGCTGTGTGCAAAGACTGGACACACTTCTACAGTACTACTCTGGTATGCTGTGTGCAAAGACTGGACACACTTCTACAGTACTAGTCTGGTATGCTGTGTGCAAAGACTGGACACACTTCTACAGTACTACTCTGGTATGCTGTGTGCAAAGACTGGACACACTTCTACAGTACTACTCTGGTATGCTGTGTGCAAAGACTGGACACACTTCTACAGTACTACTCTGGTATGCTGTGTGCAAAGACTGGACACAATTTATTTTGAAGTTCAGCTGCATTGAAGAATACAACGGTACTACATGCAGTTGGAGGCGTCTTTGCTCAGAGATTTAACCTTTTCGATTGCTACAACCCCTCCGCCACACACACACACACACACACACACACACACACACACACACAGATCATCCTATGTTTACAGAAACTCTGAATTTTCTAGCTCGCACCAAGGCCAGACTGAACAGCAGATTCGTTTTCAGCCTTTGTTTGGATTTACGCTCCAAATCTTTTAATGCGGACAGCCCGGAGGAGGTGCCAGTCTCCCTCTCTCTATTGAGAAATTTATTTTCCAGCTTGTGCCGTGACAAAGGAGCGGGCTCTTCACCATGAACCACCAGAACCTACAGGGCCTAACTCCCAGAACTCGGCATCCGCCGGCACTCTGAGAATATGCCTGGACTCAGCTCACTGCTGCATACCCAACGCATTACAAACCTGTGGGAGAACCATTAATAAAACAGGACTTACAGCACAATACAAATCAAAAACACTGATAAACCCTCTAACTGCCCCCCTCTTGCTCGACAGACCAACTCCCTTGAAATAATATGTATATATATATTTTTTTTTTTTTTGAAAAGCACTTCCATGTTTTCACATATAACCCTTTTAATATCACACATAAATGCACACAGCTATTAACCCGGAGAGCAGGCAGCTCTGATGTATTCATTAAAATCAATGATTCTGCCAATAATCCCCTTTATACTGTAGATAAACACAGCAAACTCCCCTTCAATGTCCTATGAGGACTCAAAGCAGCTGTAAGCAGCACTGTGAAACACTCAATGTTATGTATTTTTAATGAATGCTCAGAGGATATTCTTCAGTGACTATTTGTATACAAATGTAAAAATGCTTTTTCCCC
This sequence comes from Ilyophis sp. 1 JC-2022, assembly GCA_022702515.1. Taxonomy (NCBI): domain Eukaryota; kingdom Metazoa; phylum Chordata; class Actinopteri; order Anguilliformes; family Synaphobranchidae; genus Ilyophis; species Ilyophis sp. 1 JC-2022. Next base: position 63,595,747 of record CM040401.1, on the reverse strand, counting down.
TATTTATTTATACTATGTATCAGATAGCTTTGACTACTAGCTGCATTTACATGCTTGAGAAACTAGCTAGATTAGTAACTATAATTGCATCAAAAAAAATATTTCTACAGTATGTATATGAGTGCCTGAATGAAACAACTTGCCATTGTGTCATTGTTGAATTATATTACAACTTTAATTTCCACAATCACAAAAACCATTAGAAAGACAGGGTTGATCCGTGGAGGAATTTGCAATGTTGAGCTCCAGACCAATGTGATCTTGTTCCATCACTTTATCAAACACAATGACCTCATCGCCTATTTTTCAGGATGTATAAGTCCAGCCCCTCCATTCGAAAAACTTTATCTTAATAAGACTTTATACTACTTGTGAGACTACAATGGCTGACATCACTACTTAGATTAAACTCCCTATGTTGTAATAAAGTACAGAGTTACCGTCCCACAATGGAACAGAAAAACCATGTAAGCTTCACGACCCAGGCCCAGCTTGGGTCAAACTTGGCATGGTCTCATCAGAGGCAGTGGGCAGAAAGCACTTGGCAATGGCAATATAAAAATGGCAATATAAAAAAAGAAAAAAAGAAACATTTCTCTATTCTCTAATAAAAAATGACGTCTTACAAAACTTATCTCTGTAAGAGTTTGTAGCCGTAAAATTGCTTTTTCCAGCACTGGAAAGAATTTACTGCATGTATTGCATTTCTAAATTATAACTTACCGTGAACAACGGCAAGGTATTCCCTGTGGTGTGGTGGTCGAGTGTTTGGCTCCAAGGTTGAGTTATAAAGAGGTAATTTATTTCCACACCACCCCCCCCCCCCGATTCACTCGAGGTAAGGAGCGGCTACTCCAGAGAATTATCGACGTGACCCAAACACCCCACGGTCCACCACCTCCCTCGCCCGATCATCACCCCACAAACAAACTGCCGTCTCTCACCTCCTCTCACCTCCTATTACCCCCTCCCTCAAACCCCCCACATCACTAATGTGTGGAGTCAGGCCTACAAGCACCACTGGGCTCTCTCCCTCATTGTCCATTCAAGTGTGAGGAAGACCCAGAACTTGGCTCTATTAAATAATCTATACCGGAGATATATAATTAAAGAGGACCGTGAGTGATTAAAACCAAAGGTGGGGCTCACCTCTATTCCTGTTTTTTTCTTCTTAAATAAGGCCGTGGTGTCGACCAGGAGAATATACCTGGCTCTTTTTTACACTTTGTCCTCACATGTTGACGACGGCCTTCACAGGCCGCAGTGTGAAGCCAGGGTGTTCTCCCCTGTAAAACTCTGCCCCTGTTCACGTCTTTCACGATGAAGTTAAAACCACATGGCGACATATCCCTTTCATAGACAAAATTCCTGTAAAGTACACCACCAGGTGTATAACTCCTCTTCATTTGTACAGTTAGAGCTCACTTGTTTACCAATGTACACATTTTTAGGCTTCCAAAGACCCACTGACAGTTTTACCCACAATGCTAGAGGGCAGAATTCTGGTCTGTTTGGAGTGAAAGTGACATATTTAATTGTGAATGTATTTACTTGCACATAAATTCACGTTGTTAGCCAGGTCTGGCACTATTGCTTGTATAAATCATGTGAACACACTAATGTTCCCTTACACTGTAAGTCACTCTCGATAGGGTAGTCTGATAAATGAATGTTCAGTAATGCAATGTAATCTACAGATCCATTTATTTGTAGATGATGGTGGAGGGGTGTAAACTATTGTGATAATGAGATTGACAATTTATTGTAGCTGCATTAAATCATTTATTCAAAAAAGCAAGACAAAAAAAAAAAATCCTATAAAAGGGTGAAAGAATCTTCATTAACAAATGAAAGTCTGCAAGAAGCTACCGACGGTGTGCTTCTCCCCCCCCAAGGGGAGGATATTCTGTGCCGTCTGATCTTGAGACTTTGAAGACTTCAAAGCCCAGCATGCCCTTGGGGGGCAGGCGCCGTGCGCATCTCCAGTTTCTGCTGCCCACACACTGCTTCAGACAGTGTCCGAAGCAGCTCTGGCCTGGTGAGCGGCCCGGGGACTGACCTAACACGAGCGTGGCGTTAGCACCGCCGGCGGCCGCTGACAGGTGCCCACGCGCGGTATCTCCAAAGGGCCGTCACTCTCATTACCCTTCGCTCCCGCTTACGGTGGAGAAGTCTGCAACCGGGGGCGGCACGCCATGATCAGAGGGAGAGGGAGTTGCACAAAGAAAGGCCAAGGTGTCACTCCCCCTCACAATCAGAGCCGACGGGGACGCGAGGAGGACTTGCTCACTCATTGCAAAAGAAAAGAAGAAGAAGCGGCAGCAGCTTTAGAGCTTGTCTGTGTTCTCTTGTAAAGACAGCTTCCACTGCGGCCTTTCCTTCTACAGCCAGGGGCCCTTTGATTCACGTGTCAGAGCCCACATGGTGGAGGAGGAGGACAAGAGAAACGCAACGAAAACGACTGCCGCTTGACGGCCTGACTCGGCTCCGTTCGTTTCTGAAAATGTTCTTGCACCTTTCCCGTCGTGCTACTGCTACTCGTATGGCTGCCGCTGGCGTCTTATCGACCTGAAATTGTCCACTTTCCTCTGGCGACAATTAATGTAATTTACTCGACAGCTAATGTACTCATACCACTCAATCTTCCTTCAAGGGCCGGGCGGCCGCCACCTAAACACTACTCCAATTCCCAGGCATCCAGACTGAGCCGCTGAAAATTAGCTCAACTATTAACAGCCACTCCATTAATTTTGTCATTTACAACGACCCACATTTGCACTTGCTGGCTGGTATGTAGGAAGAGCCGTTTGAAATTGTAATCCCTTTAATGCATGTTCGGACTCAACATTGACATAATTGACAGAAAACCTTGTTCACAGGGACTTCAATAATAATAATAAACAGCGCCAAGACTTATATAACCAAGACCTTCTCAAAATACAACTGATGAGGACATGGCGTCTGGGTGAACTGGATAGATCCACTTTACCTTGCACGTGAAATCTTTAATCTTTCACAAAGCCAGCTGATAGCTTATTTACAGATCAATCCCCCTGTCTGAATGTCTGATGTAAGCTCCACCCATATTGACCTAGGGAAAGACGGTGAGGCACACCAACACTGCTCATATTCCACGGGCATACATCTAAATTAAGTGTGCTTGCGGTACCGTTTGCAACGACACAGGTCAGCGCAGGCCGAATAACCGTTGATAGCAAAATCCTTCAGTGCCACAGCCAGGCAGCAGCAGTGGCCATCTTGTGTTTCATTAGCTTTGAGTTATTAAAGGAGAGAGGTACCAGGGAGAGTGGGCCTCTCTTAGCACGGAGATAATATTACAAGTGACATCTACCATTACTGCCTACCAATTAGGCGGCATTCCACGGGCGGGCTGTGTTCGGTGGTTGCTCTTAGAGTAGACCTTGTGTCACCACGCATTCAAAGCCAAAGCTCAGACTGAGCTGGGGGAATTGGGGGCCATTTCATGATGATCGACATGAATGGGGCAAATTAACATATGAATGAATGGGTGCAAATGGCTGCAGAGACACAAGTAGAAAAACACCAAGACACTCAACATTGTATTTTTTTTGTGCAGGTGTTTTTTAAAATGGCGGAACTGAAACGGGTAAAAATAATTACCAGGTGCGGTAGGTACACTACTCTGTGAAGCAATTAAACATCAACCAGAACGGGCATTCCTACCGGCTCCTTTTAAGAGGTCCGGTCCCCCTGCTGCTGGGACACAGGCCACAGCCCATTGAAATGTGTGTGTGTGTGTGTGTGTGTGTATGTGTGTATTTAAATGACACATTAATTAATCAGTCTATCAACACAAATGTTTAATTTTGGTAAATGTTTTAAATGGAGTTAAACTCTCTCCACTGACACAGTGGACCTCTGTATTTTTCCACGATGTACATCTTTTCCCTGCCTCCTAGGGGCCCAGTTCGAAGGAGATGAAAAGAGACCAGTAACGTATAGAAATGATCCACTCTATTGATGCTCCTGAGAAAATCCTTGCATCCATAAAACGATGTATGGGAATGCGGCTCTGTACTGTACAGCACTGCTAACTCACCTACTTGGCTAGAATTCCCACATCCAGATCCAGCAAAATGCATCCAAAATAAACCCCACCAGCCTTCAATTCTGGCATGATTCCATCCATGTCCTGGCATACTGCTCTCTGTGTTTGCCACAGGGCGCAGTTTGGAGAGCTTTGTGTTGCCAAGTAGTGGAAAAAAGTTGTTGAGTGTGTGTGATCAGATCAGAACACTGACTTGGTCATGATTGTTTAAAATATTACAATAAAATATTATTGTCATATAATATTTCAATGTAATGACTTAGAATACTGAATAGCCTATATTACCCAAGTGGGAATGTTTGTATGTATTTGTGAAGATACTTTTTGAAAACACAAAAAATATATATATATATAATAAATAGCATTTAAGCACTGTCAATTGCTTAATACACACATACACTCAGAAAGAGTAAATTTTTACCTCATACTGTTTACTGGACTCTTCATAGTCAATCTCATCTGTAAACTATACCACATATATTATATATTTATGGGTATTAACACATTAAGAAATCTAATACTTGAGAGGATTATGTTTAAAATATGACCACCGAACCAAAATTCAGTACGGAGGCAGGAGCCTTGTGAGAGCCTGGCTGCCTTTTCTGAGGCATCTGCCTGTAACCCATTTTTTAAAAAGCCCTTTACTGTTTTAACAAAGTGATCCCAGGATCATCGTGAATTATGGAAGAAAAGAAGACAACGACTGAGAGCTGCATCTTTAGCCGTGAAATATCTCGTCAGATGCCGATGGTTTTGAAATAATGATATAAAATTCATTTCATCTCCTGTTTTTTTTTTTTTTTTAAAACGCTCAGCTCTTCCATACATACATCAGGCTTGTCATATCTGAGGAATTATTAAAATAAGACGGAGCCGACTGCAGCAGAGACCAGAGGCTCCTTTGAGCAGGAGCTCTCTTGAGAGAAGCGAGCACAATCTCATTAGCCGGTGTTGAGAAGGGCGTCCTCGCCGCGTAGGTTCAAGGTGATGGAAGATTAGGGCGTTTGGCCTGGGCTCATTCAGTATGCGCCACACATCCCTCTCTGCCCGTGAACACGAAATTACATTGAACCTGGGGAGTCTAACTCCATTAATTTTAAATGGAAGATTAATTTAACAATATGCAGCGGATATTTGTTACAAACCTATCATGTAAAAGTGACGTTCGGCAATAAATTTGCGGGCGGCTCACGCTGGCTGCTAGCCTCGGCACAAATAAATCAGGAGGCATTTACAGCTAATCGCTGTTTTTTAAAGACGGACACACGCGGGAGATGGGTTTCTTTGATGAAATATTGGGCAACTCAATTTCAAGAAACAAGATTTTCTATTAGACCGGCCGTCTCCCATTTTAAGGCATGCCTTCTCCGAGCCTGATCCAATGCAATCTTGGGCAAATGCAGGCTGCTAATCCTGTGTGTTCAGCCGGGTTATTTGTGATATGGGGTCCTGTGACCTGCTTGGCCTCCTCGCTAAGCTCAGGCATTTCTCCAGTTGGCCTCCTCTTGATTTACTTATTTAGAGACGGATTGGGGGTGGAGATGAGGCCGCACCTGCTCCGGAGGACAAAGATGTCGTCTGCTTTGTGAACTCAACATAAGCACCTTCTTACGCTCCGTATTTAAGGCTCTTTTTTTCCTTTTCAGAAGCAGGAGTTTTATCAGCTCTGCCAAAAGATGAAGAATTATTTAAAATGAGAAAAGCTCAATGAAGTCAGGCAGCCATTTTCTGGTGTAAATTTACATTTATGTGTTTTATGTATGAAATAAATATAATAAAATGTTTTTGGACTAATTTTCAAAACCTAAAGCTAACAATTCCTACTAATAACACAGGTGTGAAAATGTACTCTTATAATCCTCTTTGTTTTAAAATATAATTTTCATGAAAATGTTGGCCCCTTGAAAGTTGGGGTCCCAGATCTTTGTCAACAGCGTCAGATTTCTACAAAAATTTAATTTATTCAGTCAGAAAAAGCGTAAGCCATATTCTAAGGACCCCTTTCTCACTTCCTAGTTTTACAGAAGGCAACAAGGTTACTTGTGCTCTGGAAAGTTTTCAATTTTTTTTTAAAATTAAAGAAATATTGCTATCAGGATCATCTCAAATATAACAGGTCAACTGCATCTCCCTTCTAAATTGAAACAAGTGTACAGTAAACCTGTCGTCCCCCACCCATGAGCATGCCGTTATCATGTAGCCTACAGTTGTTGACATCTATGTTGTGAATTATAATGATTTTAACTACTCCCATTCAGTTGGGAGCGCATCCACTCTATTCAGCACTAAAATAATGGCAATCATACAAGCTTAACGTTTATTTAGGAACACGAGCTGGCAAGCATAACCAGTATGTTTGTATTTTTCGTTTTTACAACTAACTTAGTCATTACCATTTCTCTTGAAAGTTTGTATCACAATATAGGGCGGCACTGTAGCATAATGGTTAAAGAACTGGACTTGTAAAGGTTGCCGGTTCGATTCCCAGGTAGGACACTGCCGTTGTACCCTTGAGCAAGGTACTTAACCTGAATTGCTTCAGTATATATCCAGCTGTAGAAATGGATAAATTTAACAAGATGTAATAAGAAGTTGTGTAAGTCGCTCTGGATAAGAGCGTCTGCTAAATGCCTGTAATGTAATGTAAGTACTATGAATATACCTGATGGCCACCTCCATTTAATTAATTAGCATATTGATGGTGGACAATTTGAGGGAAACCAGGAAATCTTTGTTTTATATAACCATCACATTAACGTGTGTGTGTGAGAATAGATGTAGCTAACATTACAGATTAGCCTCTGTTAACTAACTTACGACATTTATTCATTTAACGTTAGGTCAAATTTTTTAGACTGCAAATATTTCACTATGCATGACCATGACAATGAAATTCCACTTACCAAATGAACATGTAATAAACATCAAATTCGATGGGAATATAAGGAGAAGACAATGAAAAACTATGACCACCAAAAATGGTACAATTGTGTGTGGGTATAACTGAAGAGAGAAAATTCAAGTTAAACGTTAATTAGGCTGAATATGTTGATGCCATCAAGCTCTTAAAAAAACCTCCAGCACAGAAAAGAGAGAACAAGAAACAGAGAAACTTAGGTTAAGTTATAACATTGGCTAGCTAATATAAAAAAGTAGCTAACTTAGCTAGCTAGCTAACATAGCCTAATGTTACTGTAAATGAGTCGGTGTCTTGACGTATAACGTTAACGTTATTAATGGCATTTATTAGCCAGCTACTGTATTAAATGTCACAGAATAAACAAAATAGCTATTTCATGTCAATTTACTTTGTGACAGCTTACCTGAAAACCAGTAACGTTACGACAACTTCTTCTGAATACGAAGAGAACATGACGGTTTAAAGAGTGAGCGCCTCTCCTCCTCGAACACTGGTTGACACGGCTAAATGCAGACTGTGATATTTCCCACTGAGGAGGCTATTACCATTAACCATCTCTTCTATTACTGTGAAATTATCCAGATGCCATGTCATTTCTGCATTTCGGTGGACATAATGGGCCGACTTGGAAGAGGACAGCTTGATCAGAGTGACCGTGATCTCCTACATGCTCTATATCGCCATCTGGTGTTTTGAAACTCCATAGTATACCTTTAATGGGAAAATGCATGTACATTCTACATTTTCCACAAAGAGCTACTAAACACCATAAGCTCTGAACTCTGTGGATTTAGAAAGTCGACAGTCTGTTGTGTAGAAATGCCAGAGACTATGCGGAAACATCAAGCATAGTTTTTTATGTACAAAGCAAAATGTACTTGGCTATGGGAAAATGCATTGTAATAGCGCCCCTCTGGTGGTGGGCTCTAGTACATACATGTGTGACAGACACACCGACAGACGCACACACGGGCATTGAGTGACGAAGCCGATGGGACCACAAACACTGTCTGCGTGTGGATGGCGATAATGTGTTGGCAGGCCGAAGTGTTAGGCCCATTAGCTAGGAGCTTACCTGAAAACCAGTAACGTTACGACAACTTCTGAATACGAAGAGAACGTGACAGCACAGACGAACCGCTTTGTTGTGGTGGGGGACAGCAAAATTTAATTATGATGTAAAATGTGCATTTTTACTTGCATTAAGAGACCTCTTAGCAAATGAAAAAAATTTAATGGCTACTCACAACGGCTATGCTGTAAAATGAGTAAATAACATTTTGTCTGTAAGATATTTTATCCGACGGACTAGACATCTATGCTGACAGAGGGGACTTTTCTCTCAATTCTCTTTAGTAACTGAATCATGTTATTGAAAGTAGATATTTATTTTCAATTGAGTTACTTAAATACATGAATAAATCGTTTTTTTTTTCTAGCCGAAACATCTGCTTTATTTAGCAAAAACTAGCTTTTTGTAACGGAGTCCTGTGTGAATTTTAAGAAGTGAGAGTATTAACTGGCCTAAGAGGTAATCTAATTAACTATTGGAACGATACATCTCTAGATGCACCAGAGCACATCATCAGTGATGTAACCTAGGGATCGTCGGGTGTTTCGCGGGTGTTTCAACATCAGACGCCCTTGCCCAGGCGACCCAGCCAGGGCTGATCTGGCCCCAGCTTGTGTCCTCGTGGCAGTGAAAATTAAATCCCTGGGAGGTGGCCCCTTTACAGGATTTAATAATAATTTTCTAGCATAATTGAGTAAAAAACAAAGAGTTGTGTCCCAGTTCTCAAGAATGGGTGATATGTAAGTATATTCACTCAGTGGACACTTTATCAGGTACACCTCTCTAGTTCCGGGTAGGACCCCCTTTTGCCTCTAGAGCAGCCTGAATTATTTGCGGCATGGATTCAACAAGGTGCTGGAAACATTCCTTCGGGAATTTGGCTCATGCTCAATCGATAGCAGCACACGGATCGTTCGGCCACACGTTCACCTCATCCCAAAGGTGCTCTATTGGATTGAGATCTGGGGACTGTGCAGGCCTTTGGAGTCAATGTCATGTTGATGGAACCAGCTTGAGATGAAGCGTGCTTTGTGACATGGTGCATGATCCTGCTAGAATTACCCATTAGAAAGACTGGCTATAAAGGGAAGCACATGATCGGCTACAATTCTTAGGTATGCTGCGGCGTTCAAAAATGATTCTGAATTGGTAAGGGGCCTAATGTGTCCCAATAAAACAATACCCAGACCATTATACCCCCACCCCCCGCCTGCACCATTGGCAAAAGGCAGGACCGATCTATAGATTCACGCTGTTTACGCCAAATTCTGACCCTACCATCTGCATGTCTCAGAAGAAATCAAAACTTGTTTTTCCACATTTTCTTTTTGGCGATAACCTGCCCACTGTAGTCTCATCTTCTTGTTCTTAGCTGACAGGATTGTAACTGGAAGAGTGAGCCCTAGCTATAATGGTGCCCAGGAGAGAAGCTTCAAAATCTCCCCCGTATTTTGAGTCAGGCTCAGGTACATGCCTTCGACTTTATAATTAAGCAATAAGGCACGAGAGGCTGTGCTATTTTGTCACAGCTAAAGGGTTAGTACTAGTGATGTATGACTTCTGGATTTTTTGAGTCGACTCCCACTGGATCTTGGACTGGTCTTCTGCTGCTGGAGCCCATCCGCTTCAAGGTTTGACGTGTTGCGCATCCAGAGATGCCCGTCTGCACTCCACTGTAGCAAACAGCTGATATTTCAGCATCTGTGGCCTTTCTGTTAATGGTCACTGAGTGTATATACAGTATATATGTATATATGGACACACACACACACACACACACACACACACACACACACACATCAGGCAAGGAATGCACTGAAATGAGGAATGAAGCTCAGAAACAAAGCAAAAACATATTTTCAGTTGTTTGAAGGCACAGATATTATGGCTGTTATGAAATAATCGCTGTTTATGTAGTATAGTCTCCCAGCGGAACAAACCGGATTACAAAGGAGCCCACGCGCAGGAAGCGAACCATTCCCCATAAAACCAAGTTCACCCACTGCTAGTGGGGGGCCCATGGAAAAGCCCATTAAGAATAAAATAAATGGAGCGGCTCCCATGCGGATTGAACCTGTCAGATTGAGATATGCGCGTCATTATTTTATGATAGAGGGGTGCTGTAATTTCTGATTGTATTACACGTATCAGCAGCATTTAGGTTCAGGGCGCCATTCGCCAGCCAATATAACCGGTCTCCAGAACCATGTGGCCCGTGATGGTTTTAATATGTAAGTGAAACAGTCATTTTGCAAACGGGGGGGGGAAATGATTTAGTGGCTAATCTTCGTGGGCAGGGAAGATAGGAGGCTCTGACTTTCAGCTTTACAAGAAACCCCCTGATCCTCCCGCTTCCCGTGTCTCTAACTCATTTTTGCACTATAATGTGGAATTTCTTGTGGGACCACACTGCCTAATTAGAGGAATTGATAACTGCGGCGCTTAATAATGAGGCCAATACATTTCAAAGTCATTAAAGATAACCAAGGCAATAAGTCTGTGTTTAAGCGCCACTAGGTTTCACAGCCACTGTGTCGGGGTTGTGAAGGGGGGGGGGGGAAGTGGGTGTGGAAAAAAGCAATTCCTGCCTAGTCAACTGTAAATGCTAGGTTATTGGAATCTTTAAAACAGGCAGCAAGGAGAAAATTACATGGCCAAATCTCCTTTTTCCAGTTAATGAAGAATTAAGGCCCCCATTTACCATATTAGAAGGTTCAACAGAGGTCAAAGCATTGTGGGAAACATGTTTGACAGCAGTGTCAATTTAGCCGCGAAGAAGCTCATGAGTGCATGCCAGTACATCATTCACAACTGTCACATCCACTTATCTTTCTCATCGTCACCGTGCTAACAAAATTCAGGTCAAGAACGCCCCCCCCCCCTCCTATTCCCTTCTTCCTTCAATCACTCTATCTTTAATATACTTAGCCTTTGTCTTAAAGTGGTCCGGCACCACAGATGTCATGCTGCTGATCTGAGATGGCACCATCATCCAAATTTCCATATTCCATCCTAGTTGAGGTGAATCCATGGAACAATTTTGGGATTTTCATGAAAAATTTAATGGTTTGGAAGAATGACAACCTCGATCCAACTCTGTTTCAGGCCGCCCAATCGCACGCACACACATAAGCACATGCCGACGTTTACAACCTTGTCAATGAGGTGATTTTACATGCACGTAAAGTGTGCTTAAAATACTACAAGACGCACTTACGTCTACTTTACTATGGGCATTTCATCTCTTTTGTAAAAGCATTGAGAAAATACAATGGCTGCAATTACAATACGTAAAAGTTGTGGCTGTTCAGTGGTCAATCGGGATGCTGTTAACATTAGGTTTTGTGCTAGCGCCATGGTTCACTGCCATTATCCAGAATTCTTGGTGCTGTTGGTACAGCTGGTACAGTCCCTGTTGTTTTTTGGAACAGTTGGGGGCTGCGTTCCAGTGCCCCACCCAACTTGCCTGAACATCTGAAGCACAATTCTGAGGATTTATAGATACTGCTAATATAGGAGTATTTATAAATGCCTTCCTAAAATATTCAATAAATCTTTCTTTTGTTCATAATCGCCCCTTGCCAACTATTATTGGTGTGAAATTACACCTGTAAAAAAATAAAAAAGGTAACACCTTTGTGTGGCAAATATAACTCTTTTATATCTTTTTAAAAATCTTTTTCCATGTTGGATTTTTAAAACCATTAAATAGCACTTGCCTCGTATGTTTTCGTTTGTCCACACCAATGATCCAGCCACCATAACAGCCACACAGAGCAAGTACTATGAACAGTGCATTGGACTGTTATTTTGCAGCTGTATTTGAGACATTCTGCAGGCAGCTGTATTTAAGACATTTTGCAGCTGTATTTGAGACTTTCTGCAGCTGTATTTGAGACATTCTGCAGCTGTATTTGAGACATTCTGCAGCTGTATTTGAGACATTCTGCAGCTGTATTTGAGACATTCTGCAGCTGTATTTGAGACATTCTGCAGCTGTATTTGAGACATTCTGCAGCTGTATTTGAGACATTTTGCAGCTGTATTTGAGACATTCTGCAGCTGTATTTGAGACTTTCTGCAGCTGTATTTGAGACATTCTGCAGCTGTATTTGAGACATTCTGCAGCTGTATTTAAGACATTTTGCAGCTGTATTTAAGACATTTTGCAGCTGTATTTAAGACATTCTGCAGCTGTATTTAAGACATTTTGCAGCTGTATTTGAGACATTTTGCAGCTGTATTTGAGACATTCTGCAGCTGTATTTGAGACATTTTGCAGCTGTATTTGAGACATTTTGCAGCTGTATTTGAGACATTTTGCAGCTGTATTTGAGACATTCTGCAGCTGTATTTAAGACATTTTGCAGCTGTATTTGAGACATTCTGCAGCTGTATTTGAGACAATCTGCAGCTGTATTTGAGACATTCTGCAGCTGTATTTGAGACATTCTGCAGCTGTATTTAAGACATTTTGCAGCTGTATTTGAGACATTCTGCAGCTGTATTTAAGACATTTTGCAGCTGTATTTGAGACATTTTGCAGCTGAATTTGAGACATTCTGCAGCTGTATTTAAGACATTTTGCAGCTGTATTTGAGACATTCTGCAGCTGTATTTAATACATTTTGCAGCTGTATTTAATACATTTTGCAGCTGTATTTGAGACATTCTGCAGCTGTATTTGAGACATTTTGCAGCTGTATTTGAGACATTCTGCAGCTGTATTTGAGACATTTTGCGGTAACACTTTTACATTACGCTGCACCTATGCATTAGGTTGTAACTAATTTGGTAACAAGACGTTATTACTGAGTATCTCCAACATAGTTAACATGGAACACCAGCTAGCGGTATTCTTAATTACATGTGAATATTTTGAAATATTTTATTTACACTCATAGGGCACATCTTCATGATACATAACAAATAAACCTTGCTTTAATTTCACAACATGTCTTTATGATATGGAATGATTTCATTTCAGCAGGAGAGAAGTAACAGGGCTGGCCATGTTACACATGTGTAATTAAGAATACCACAAACTGCTGTTCCATGATATCTACGTTGGTATTACTCAGTAATAACCTCTTGTTACCAAATTAGTTACAATTTAACGACACATGTATAGGTGCAACTTAATGTAAAGTGTTACCCATTTTCCAATTGTGGTGATAAAAGTACACAGGAATATATAATACTCTATTACTGGATGAAAACTCTTATCTAAAAATAAGAAAATTTACAACAAATTTGATGCTGTCCAAATACAAACTATTTCACAGGTGCCGAATGACAAACCCCTCCTCCACTCACGGTTGCCCCAATGAGAGGATTAAAAACCCTTTCACTTTCAAGTTGTAGTAACAAGCCAATCCATTTTCTAAAAAAGACACCATCCACAACTCAGAGAAAATTGAGGTGTTACCTTGGTTTCCCATAATGCCTTTCAGCTGCAGTGTGTAAGACATTTATCACTAAAGTAGAACCTCAGAGATACTAACACACTGGGAACAGGGGTTGGAACAGAGGTCACTGTGTTCCACTTTGAAATGCTTGTAACTTTGAAAGTGATGTTGAAATATGTACACCAATTTCAAGACCTTGAAGGTTTGGCCTCTTCTGTGAACCTGTTTGCCTTTGTTCTGGGGTTTCTTTGTATCAAACAGTGTTGACTTTCCCCACACCTTTAGTAATAATGCTTAGACATGATCCTTTGTCTAATTTTGACAGTACTTTGAGTTAGTATCACATAAGAATATCTCCCATTTATTCTTAGACTTTTTGCATCAGCAATAACAAGAAGCTTCATGATTAGGAACTGTGTATACCGCTTTCATAGGTGCTGAATGTATATCCATAACTTCTGATAAATGTGACCGGCTGTGAACAAAACCAACTAAATTTCATTCCGTAGAACTGCGCCATAGTGATTACAGGGCATATTCTTCATGTTGAGTCAAGAATTTTTAATAAAATTAAATGCAACCTCAGTGTTACTTGCTGCATGAAGTCCTTTAGCACTTTCCTGGACTTAAGCCCACGAGTAATGTGGTCATTAGTTTAACAGGCCCTGCTTCCCTGCTGTCTATTAGGCTCTTAGTGCAGCACAGCCTGTGTTGCAATTAATTAAAGCCAATACAAGAAAAGCCAGTTCTAATCAGCCTTTCAGAATAGATTATTAGCTGGTTGTTAGGGTAAGTCATTATGGACTTTTACTCTCTAAATACAGTGTTAACAGTTTTAAAACCTAATTTTACAAATTGCAGTCAATAAGTGAGATTATTTCGGCTGACAGCAGATTTGAAAATTAAAGGCTTTACCATTATTCATGTTCACCCATAAAATTTAACATGAAGACTAAAATAATGGTTAAAAAAAGTCATCCAAGAACAAAATTGGTGAGGAAAAAATAAAGAACATTCAAAGAGCAGCCAGTGATTCACGAAGAATGATTCATCAAAGGACGATGAGTAACGTTATGGTCCAGCCGTTTCTGCTTTCTGGAACTGGCACTACAACCCCTGCATCTCCCTCAGTGATGCAAACTAATTAATTTCAAAAACTCCGCTTTCTGTTTGTTTTATTATATTTGTCATTTTAAAAAAACCTTGCAAGAAATAATAAAAAAAGAGATTACTTGACCTCCCCCGGTAGCATCTGGTTTTTATGAGTGTAAATTGTTAAGCGGCAAGCTGAGAGAAATATGAAGCTGAAAATGATTAGGTAGCGCTGCCATTAGCAGTCTGAAGCACACAGAGCTTCTTCTGCATCACCACATTAACATACTGTGAAATGATGGTTCCACAAATGCAATGCTGGTAGAAATCAAACGCGCAACATTTTTAACCTGAGGGGACTTTACGCAGACATTCCTTTTTTCTGACTTTGAGAGGAAAACTTTCTGCAAAACATCTGGAAAAATACATTCTTGTGAGACTGTTAAAAAAGTAACTGGAACATTGTTACAGACAGACAGACAGTGCAGTGTAAAAAGTTTTTTTGTAACTCTTATGAGGACAAGGCGTGTCAAGCCTCCTTTGGGGGGAGAAAAAAAAGGTCTTTCATATTTGGTAGATGCCACATGATCTGTCAGGCAAAGTGCTGGAAGATTCTTCATGTGAATCTCTTCACTTTAGGTGAAATAATGCAATGGGGTAGGGGGTTGAAATGAAAAATACATAATTAGCTACAAATATTAAAATCCAGACTGAACTGACTGAGTCTTTTCTGAGGGTATCGGTTACAGCAGGAAATACAGACAGTGCCTCTTCCTACAGAATAGTGCACACATGCTGCTATGAGACACAAAGGTGAAACGACTCCGCATTGAAGTACAGACGGTGGGCTGGGAAAAGCAAGTCAGGTCTTTCCAGCATGTAGCACAAAGGGGAAAATAAACACATAATTAATACCCATAAAATAATATACACTGAGACATCGGGAAAAGTTTCGGGGGGAAAAAAAGGGAGGGATGCTTCGAACCTTCCAAAACAATCTCCAGAAATAGGCACCCAAAAACAAGCTGTGGTTAATGAATGTACATAATTAAAGATGAGTACGCTCTGAAGTGGGGTCGCTCCAAAGTGAATTTAAAAGTAGAGGCTGTGAGACACGAGTGATTTAGTCCCTGGTGACAGGAACAGTGTTATCCATTAAGCGTTCTCTACACATGTCCGCTGGTTTAGAGGACAGCTTCCGTTGTTGAGCCCTCCATGACCTTTACAGTTGTTACCGCTTAGCGTAAGAGCTGAATCAACGCTGTGGTACAGTTTTGCAGTGACACCCAGTCTTAAACAATGTAAGGCCACAGCCAACAAGTAGTGTATAACCCCGCCTGACAACACATTACAGTACTGCCATACCCAATCAGTGTCTTCTACCGAAGCCAAATGGCAGCACACTGTTGGAGAATGGAGAGTAAAATAATGTAGAGAAATGTTAGATTTCCACTGACTCTGCTTACAAAAGCTGTATGCTTTATATTCGACTGTTTGCTGTGTAATATTTCAGATGTAATGTCCAGGAGATTTCAGTACCATGGTTACCGAATAAGAATAACAAGAATCCCCTGCGGCTACTTTGGATTTAGAGAACACTTGTGAGCATGTCCACGGCCACCTTTAGATATGCAGCTAACCTACTCTTCTTCTTTTCTCAATTTCTCCAGTATAATTGAAAAAAAAAAGCTTTCATATTGAACAGAGAACTTAAAAGTCACAAAATGCAAGCCTGCTTGATAATCTGTCAACGACATCACACCTTTTTATCGTCATTATTGTGCTTCAAGTGAAATTTAAACTAATTGAGATCGCAAGAAGCCTTACACTGCATGCCAATTAACTATTTTTCAAAATGTCGGTTCACTACTATCAATTGGGAAAAATAATATGCACTCTGCCAAGGGTCTGCCCTAACCGTCTCTCTGGAGGAATTCTGGTCCTTGCCCCATCCATAACTCAATAGCACCATCTGGGATTAGTACTCTACTTTTTAACCTCAGAGCTCATTATGGGAACTCTCAGTGGTGGAGTATTAACCAGAGACTCAGGAATTAGAAGTCGCTCTCCGCTCTGAAAGCCATAAATGGATGATGTGTTGCCGAGAGTTCAGTAACAGGGAGCCGGGGGAATAGACTGCTGCAGCGTAAGGCACTTTTTAATATATATTTAGCATTGCACCTGCTATGTTTTAGCAGCTGTGGCAGAATAACAGCACAATTGCCTCTGAAGTCAGTTGAAGTGATGAAGCACCATCTTCCTCTCATCGCTCGACACGATAGGCTTTAAGCGACACGACGAAAACTTCTGTAGGGCTGAGATTTTAACCCATGATAACGGAATGTGCATGCCGTGGATTAACTATTCCACCAACTTAATAGTAACAAAAACATAGTTAGCCGAATGCTAAAATACCCTAAAGCCAAATATTATTATTTCTATGAATTCCAGAATCGCTCCTTATAGAAACCCTCGTGAGCGCACGCATACACAAAGGCAGACACAAATGTACAAAGGGTTCCGGTGTTTCCGTAATGGTAACGGGTCACACACTCTGGGGATGGTTTAGGTGCACTCTTAACCTCAGAATGTAATGGTACTCAGTGATCATCCCCAACCCACGTTAAAGGGGACCTATTATGAAAAAGTCACTTTTCACACAGGGCTTGTGCACATACATTTGGGTCTCTGAGGGGCCTACTAACACACAAACTGTGAACTAAAACAACCCAGTCAGTTTTTTGTGGGCTGCCTATTTGTGTAAACGTGATTCTACAAGCAGTTAAAATTTCGCGCGGATTAACGCGTCATAAACCGGGTCATTAGAATAATACCGCCCCCCATCTGAGTATCTCCACTCAAGGCTTGAGAACTGTTTACCTGTGGTGCGCCCTCCTTCAGCCTCTAAAGACCAGGGTAGGTATACAGTTATGAGGTAATGTCAGCCTTTCCGTTCTTTACTTAGCCTCTATCACCACATAGTATAATTACGAGCAAGTGGAGAGTTCATGACTAGCAAAACTGGCCATGTTAAATGTGCTGTGTCAGGGCACTTTTAATATTTCCAGCTACAATAGTAAGCACGTCGACATATACAGCTCTCTAGCCAAACTGCCTGGTTGCGTACGGAGTCCTGTAACGTTAACCCATAGGACCGATACCATTCATTACCTACCGAATAGAATCTAACGCAGATTTCGGTGCCACTGTACATTACATTACAGTTATTTGGCAGACGCTTTTATAGAAAATAAACAGAAAGAACATACTATATATTTGGCCTTATATATGTAGTTAATCCAGGTGGAGTCTGAAAAAGTGTGTTTTCAGACCACGACGGAAAACAGACAGCTTTTCAGCAGAGCGCAACGGAGTGGGGAGTTAATTCCACCACTGGGGAGCTAGAGTGGAGAAGCTCCGCAGTCGGGACAAGCGAGTGCCGTTGACACGGAGGGAGGGAAGTGCAAGTCGCCCTGCACCAGCAGAGCACTGTAAAATACAATGCACAAGCTTCCGATTGCTAACATTATTTAACGACGGCTCAGTCAGTGACCGCAGGTAGCCGACTGATAGCAAGCCAGCTAACATTGAATTTTCAAAAAAATTACTAAAATTGTCTAATAAAGTGTGGCTGTATTTTACCCAAAATTATACAGACGAATGCTTAAAAACAATAGCTTGCAGATTTTTTTGTAAAAAATATGTTCTGTAATGTCTTCTTTTTTATTTGTTTCTTCAGTGCTAAAGTGTAGTGTAGACATGAGTGATTCTGATTCCGGGTCAGTTAGCCAATCAATGCAGAGCATGTGAAAAAACCTGAACCGCCCACCCAAAACATGCTGTTCAGCTGCAAGAGTAAAAAACTCACTGGATTTATATTTTTAAATAATATATTGCAAATAATTTTCCCTTAAAAAACATTATCAACATGTTTGGTAGACCTTGTAGAATAATATAAAATTTACAAAAAATTGTATAATAGGGGACTTTTAATGCATTTTCAGGCTTAAAGGGGTGTCCTTCAGGAGGACAATGCAGCCATCCACAGCGCATTAGCAACCGTCCAGTGGTCGGAGAAGCATGACACTAACATTACGTGTGTCATAGCTGAATGTAATATGGGATATATTATTAATTAATATGTAATATATATAATTAATATATATATATTATTTATATTCTGGAATGACATACCGGAGACAGCATGGAAGTGTAAACTTCCATCCGCAAAGCATGACTTTCTCACGGAATGATGGGTCTGATGATGATGGGGACTATATCATGGTATACGCACACACACACGCGCACACACATGCACACACATGCACAAACACACGCACGCACGCACGCACGCACACATTATACGCGAGTACAGATAACACTTGCTTTACAGTTGCACGTGTTGTACAATGAAAATGCTGCAGTTAAATTGGTAAAAAAATGGGTATTACTGCCACTAAATGAAAAGACCATAGATGATGAATAGTGAGAACATACAATGTCTTAATATTGATTGATTTGTTGAATATTAACTGTTGTGGATACTAGTTAAGCAAGCTCAAATGTGGTGCACATTTAGAGAGTGAAACTATTTCAGCGTATAAAATTTGCCATTGGTTGACCCTATAGTGAATAAAATGCACCCACTGACATTGAGCAAATTATACACAAAAAACATTGGCTTGAGTTGGCAATGCTATTCCCCCAAAAAGTCTTTTAACAGATGATCCTTTCATTGATACAGATAATTTTACCAACCTTTAGCACAAATCACAAAAGTGCTTTTTGTGAAGCTAATATACAAATATATTACATTACATTACATTCATTTAGCAGACGCTGTTATCCAAAGCGACGTACAGTAAGTGCATACAGAAAGGTCATCGAAGTAACTACAGAACAGATAAGAAAGCACATTCTTCCCATACAGTAGCAGCTATCCCTAGTAATGAACACAATGCAGTTCACAGTGAACTGGGTAAATCAGCTCTAATACAATTCTATTCTAAATATTATAAACTTGAATACCTTGAATACACAGTTCAACAAGAACACATACCATGAGGTCCTAGATAAGTATTAGTCCAGGTGGAGTCTGAAAAGGTGCGTTTTCAGGCCACGACGGAAAGTAGGCAGGGTTGGCATGGAACGTAGGGGAATGGGAAGTTCGTTCCACCACTGGGGAGATAGGGTGGAAAAGCTCCGCAGTCGGGACGAGCGAGTGCCATTTACACGGAGGGGAGGAAGTGCAAGTCGCCCTGCAGTAGATGAGTGAAGCGGTCGAGCAGGAACATATATATAAGATGGTAGATGGTAGAAAACAAAATACTGTGGAGTCACCTCATTGTCGTAGAGAAATTTTGAGGCATAGTTGATTTATTCAATACTGTCAAATAAATCAAGTCAACAAGTGAACATATGGGAGAGGGTCGGGCAACCTTGGCCCTGGAATGTCAGTGAAAGTTCCGGCTTTGTTCCATCCAGAGCCTGAATGGTGACACTTTCAGTCAGAGTACCTGCAGGGTAGCCTGCATTAATTAAGCCTAACAATGTATCCAATTATGTAGTTAAAGGTTTGGATGGAGGAAAAACCAGGAACAATCCCCAGGACAAGGGTTGCCTACCCCTGGTACCGGGCCTCATCAGACGCAGCCCACTGCCACAAACATGCCACTTAACCTGAGCTTTCAACAAACCTTTCAAGGCAGAAGTCGTGCTTCAGAAATAAAACGTTTCAGAAATAAAAAGAACAGCGAAAAAAGGCTTCTCACGTACCTCTGCCCTACAGTTATAGCCCATATTTATGAACAAACTGAAATCTTCAATTTTCTTTGGTGATGACTGGTGTACGAAGGCACATGGTGCAGAACAGTGTCTGTCAGGCAGATTTATCCATGCAAGGGCACTGCCGTCTACAAGCAGAACACCCATTCCAGTCGACTGCAGACCTCATTAACACACTGAACAAGGCGAGCGGGAAAGAACTTCAGTTCCCTATCTTAAAAAAAGAAGAAAAAAAAGACTAAAAGCTTTTCTCAAACTGTGTGAACTTCATTAGCTGCTTCTCTTCTCTTTCCCCCCGTAAGGTGTACGAGAGGCCAAAGCAGTTTCCTTGACATAAACTTTTTTGTCGGGGACAGCGGCACTGTTCTTTAAAATGATGGATTGTTTCCTACAGCTAGAGTCTGGCTCTTAAATTAACATTATAAAGCCCTGACCTTCCATGCATTAAGTATTCCCCGAAGAGACCGAAAAACATTTTACACCGAAGTTGTTTCATTTAGCTGTCTTCCCTCCCCTTACCATCGGGGCTGATTAAGACCTGAGCATTTAGCTAAGAGCACACGCTGGGCTTTTATTACTTTCAGGATGAGAAATAAACAAGGTTCACTGACAGAATGCGGCAACCAATAAATAAAATAAAATAAAAGAGAGAGAGAGAGAGAGCGCGCTGAGCACAGCACTTGGCCGCCAGCCGTGCGTAGGCACGGTAACCCTGTTAAGACTCACTCCTGCAGTTCTAACCCCCTAAAAAACAACAGCTACACTTTGTTTCCAATCTTTTCCATAACCACCACAAATAAGATGTTGGGTAATTCCACTTCTTTTACAGGACTGGTTAGGCCAGCGTTTATGGAACAACTGCCAGGCCTCCAGGCATGCTCTATACATCATCATAAACATACTGCAGTCTAAATTTGTACTACCTGCTGCTTGCCGTTTTGACAGTGAAAGATGTGAGGGATGGGTAATTCCAGCCCTGCAGGACTGAGGTCTTATAGAGCCAACTTCTAAGTTGCATCAGCTATGCACCTGGAACACTTGCTAAGGTGATTTCTTTTGTAAAAAAACAAAAAACAAAATATAAATAATTTAAAAAAAGAATAAAATACTGTAATAATGTCGGCTACTGGGTGGTGCTGTCAGTGCAGTGCGGTGTCCCACAAACTGAATTCTGACGGTCCCAGTTATGACTGTGGTCAAGAGGCGTAATTGGTCACGTGTTAGCGGGTAGCGCATTTGCTGTCCGGGCGGGAAATATCACCTCCGTTTGTCAACAGCAGAAGTGACGCAGGTCTCCGGCACAATATTAACAAAAAGAAGAGGCTAAGGTGGCCGCAGTGCTTTGGTAGAGGTACGTGCTAATGAGGTGTGCTCAAAATATGGAGGATATTTCAGTGCAGGGCTGTGCCTAATTACAGTTGCGCATAATAACTTTGGGAACAAAGAAAATGTGGATAAAAAGTTATAGTGAGAAAATACAGTAATAAATTTAGCCGTAAAACTGATAGATGAGGTAGAAGAACCAGTAGCAGGCTCTGCAGCTCTCAATAACTAAAGTTGCTCAGCCCAAGGATATATCAGATAACCCAGATTTGTGTAATGCTTTTCCTATAAGGAATGCAGAGGAGGCTTAAATCTACAGTAGCTGCATAATATACCTTTGAAATATCTGCTGAAATATTTGCTTCTTCAGCACCGAGCTGTTAGCATTAATCAATACAGGCTTTGGTCTGTTTTTACACAGCTCAGGAGAAAAAACTGGAGAAAACAGAGTCAAAAGCCAGTATGGGGCGGACTTGTCAAAGCCAATCTATGTACAGCTCATTCTGTAGACGCTGGCCAGCTTAAATCGCTTGCATTAAAGATTTAATCACCCACATATTTACACTCCACAGAGACAAGAGGGGGAATAAAAAAAACCCATAACAAAATGGCGGAAGAGGAAATCGAGTAAGTATTCACGCAGACAAATCCACTCATTGACACAGTAAATGAAAGAAAGCCTGGTTCAACACCCCCATCTTAAACCAAACGTTTTCCGTTTTACGGTTCGTGTCAAGGTTTCAGCCGAGTGAATGGCGAAATAAATAAATAAACAAACAAACAAATGAGAGAGAAATGAGAAAAGATGGTGAGAGCCACAGTGGGGAGATCTGCTCAGATTTAGTCTTTGAATGTTGCAAATTAAATTCCCTCGTCAAGGCTGTAATCATTCATACCAGATGGGGCTTCTGCTCAGTTTTGGATCCACGGGAATTTTAATGGTTATTGTTTCTGTTTAAATAGGAGATTATTGCATTTTAATAAGTTCTCTTTGGGACTTGCTGCAACAATGGAGTGCTATGAATTACTGTAGATAGCTGTTAGTGCTTGCTGGGGAAAAATCAAGTTACTAAGTGTGACAAGTTGCTTTTTCCCCTTCCCTTCCAGAGATGGCTCAGAATGTATTTACCACCAAATTAAGTATGTGCCGTGGGGATAATATTTTCATCCAGCGAGGGGGGGGGGGGGAGGGGGGGAGGGGGAAGGAGCTTGGCTGTGGATTTTCATTAAAATGACACATCTGTTCAGCAATTTCGCAAAGTAATTCTGCTGAAAGTTTTATCAGCTAATTTTAATTATTCACTCCACTGGGTTGAATACAGGATTCATCATGTTGAATTAATACATTCAACAAGACTTTTTTTTTTTTTTTTTTTTGTAAGGGAAGAGAGGAAAAGAAGCAATCAACAAATTGAATTGTCATGCAATGCGGATTAAAATGCAATTCTTTAATTATGAAGGGACTCATATTTTGTATTTTAATATACAAGGTCGCTCAGAAATTCAGCACTAAAGATTAGATAAACACTAACACATATATTACTGGAAGGGATTATTCAAATTGGGCTTAGAGCTATGGTGTGTCATTGGGTTTCATGCTGAGACTGACCCTTCATAGTCATACTGTTTAAACTGCAAGCATTTCTGAGTACTCACATTTTTTGCATACTGTTACAGTTTATGCTGCGAGCAATTTCAAAGGATATACTGTATATATATATATATATATATATATATATATATATATATATATATATTATAAATATATATATATATATATATATATATACAGTATATGTGTGTATATATATATACTGTATATACAGTGAGCACCATAATTAATTGGACAGTGACACATTTTTTGTTATTTTGGTTCTGTACTCTAGTTCTTTGAGGTTGAAGTGCAGACTATCAGCTTTAATTTGAGGGTATTGTCATCCATTTTGGATGAACCGTTTAGAAATTATAGAACCTTTTGTACATAGTCTCCCCCGCCCCCCCATTTTCGGGCATCAAAAAATATTGGACAGTTTAACATCATGTAGAATAAAGTAATCATTTTTAATATTTGGTCACATATCCTTTGCATGCCATGACTTCCTGATGTCTGTGACCCAACAATATTTAAAAACTCTTGATATCTTATTTCCTGGTACTCCTACAAGCGATACTATGACCTCTCTGCTTTTGAATGGATCTCTATGGGAATTTGGGGGTGGGACTAGATTTAGCTGTAAATTACACTGGAACAGTATGAAACACATTGTTGGTTAAATAGCTCTAAGTCATCAAAGGTCTGACGTATCAAACAAGCCTTAAACTATCACTCTGCTGCCAGATATGCAGTAGATATGGATGGATAACTTGAAGGGTTTCTTCTCCTGACTTATTTTTCCATTGAGTTCAATAGGAAAATTTGTCAGGAGAAACAACCCTTAAAGTTATCCAAGCATATCTACTGCATATCTGGCAGCAGAGTGGTGGTTTGAGGCTTGTTTGATACCTCAGGCCCTTGATGACTTAAAGCCATTTCGCCAACCATGTATTCCATACTGTTCCAGTGCAATTTACAGCTAAATCTCGTCCATCCGATATGGATGAAAATACCCTCAAATTAAAGCTGACAGTCGGCACTTCAACCTCATTGTATCTTTTCAAACTCAAAGTGCTAGAACCAAAATAACAAAAAATGTGTCACTGTCCGATGAATTACGGTGCTCAATATTCTGTCAAGCTATTTTAAAAGAGCTACATGCTGTACACCTCCATTAAAATCCTTAAATAGCTTCACAAAATAACTGCAACATTATGCACAAAAACATTACGCACCAAAATGTCACAAAGATCAGACAAACCTTCTCACAGATGGCTGCTGGTTAAAACTCTGTGTTTTTGACCAACAAGCAACCGCACACAGACTCTCTCCTGAGAATTTAGAGTGCTTCCTGACATTTTGTAGCATCCTCACCCCGGGGTGTGCAGTGGATGCTAAGCTGTTTTGATACACTTCAACGAAGCCCCGAATGAGACCGCAGGGCAAGAATGGCCACGCAAATTACAAACCACACATTTCAGTCGTCCCTTTTACAAACAATAAAGTGCGCCCAGTAAAGATCCAGCACACTGCGTCTCGTAGTGGAAGGCCATGCAGGAAGACCGTACGGACAAAAAAGGTTGAAATGAGCCATGTCATTTCATGAACAGTCCAATATCTAAAATGATGTTCCTTCCATCTTGAAGGGAAATAAGATGAGAGGTCAGGTGACACGGTTTTTCTTCCTCCCCGCAAACCCCCCCCCGCTGTGACTGTGAGCCAATTTAATTAGCCCACTTCCTGTCTTGTTGTCCGCCAGGGGAGAAGGCTTCAGTCATTCCGTTTTAAATGTCTCTGTATCATTCACGTACATGGATGCCTGCTGTTCCTGCCGTGAGGCAGCCTACCGATCTCCATCTTAGATTCAGCCCTCGTGTTTTCCAGACCGATTGCTTTTTTTATCTTTTTGTCAAATTGGATTTACTGAATTCACTCAGAACTGCAGTATTCAGCCCCTGCTCCAGATGTAAAGGTTCACAGCCCCCGTCACCCCACCGCACCTCCTTGGAGATGGAACGTGCTTGTATTTTACGCCCAAAATCACGGTCAACTGAAATGTCATGCCTTTTCATAATCTGTTTATGAATTTCACTAAGAGGGAAAAAAAAACAAGGAAATGGAGGATTCGGTGATGGCGAAACATGTGAATTATTCAATATTTGGAGGCATACGCGGCTGGCTGCTTCCCCTTCTCTACTGTGGAACAGATGAATATTTTTTCTCCGGAGGTCCATAACAGTTGTCAAATTTAATAAATAAACCAAACTGAAAACGGTCTGTCCCTCCATCTCTCCGAGGGCTTCCTCAAGCTGGCATACTGCACTTCTTATGACACCATTCCAAATATACAGCATTGGTACTTTTGTGAAAACTCAGAGAACAGCAGGGGGTGTAGTGATTGCTAACCACCTGCAACCATCTTTACACCAGGACACAAGATGAATGACAGCAGAATATGACGGAACTTAAAATTCCAACAACAACACCAAAAACAACAACAACAAGAAAACATATTTCCAGCTAAAATAAACTGGGCCATCACTTCCATTTTTGTTGTTTTTGCAAGCTACATTATTGGTGGGTTCTAGGATATTTTGAGTAATAGAGTAACACTCTATACATTTAATTTGTGTGTGAATATGTGCCAATGCTCTCTATTTAGGTAAAGTAACTAGATGATGAATACAATTTCCATACACTTCCTTGGACGTTACTGTAAAGAAAAGGTTTAACTTTCATTGTAAAGTACGGGGGTTAGCCATCAAGCATGTATGATGCGCAAATTATGGAAATGGGTAAGAATAAAATGTTAAAAAAATAAAAAAGCATTCTGAAAGCAACTATCTAAGCAAAAAATGTCCTCAGCGTGAAAATAATGTATGATCTGCGGTAGGCAAAAATATGAGGTTCTTCTGCTGAAGCCATGCAGAGCTGCTATTTCACGGATTACAGGCTAAATCTTTGGAGAAAAGAACACCAAAGAGCTACTCCCTGTGGAGCTGAGACTGGAAAAAAAGACTAAATTTTCCATCTCATAAATTTAATGGATGGCACATATTCTTAATGCTCTCATACATAACAGCAGCTTTGCAGGAACTGTTCAAATTATGTTTTATGATCTTGATTTTTCAAAAATACTTCCGTTTCTCGGCAGAGAATATCACTGGAAAAAGACCATATTTGATTTTCATAAAGATCATTAAGAGAAATCTCACCAGCTGGTCAGGAAGCGATAGCGCGCAGAAGTGATTTTTTGGGGACTGTACCATGACACATTTCTGTGGGTTTTGAGATTAATCCAGCACCAGACTTTGAGTGAGAGTATTCTGGGTACATTATTTAACACAAACATGAACACCGTCAACCAAGAGTGCATACAATATATTCCTTTAAATGGCATTTTAAATTCCTTGGCTTTGTAATCTTTTTGCTAATTGTGATACTGCAGTATTTTAACCATGGCCAAAAACATGAATGCATGAATAAAAGACTGGGGTCTGAAGTAAATTCATGCCTTATATAAGCCCTGATTGAATCCAGACCAAGCTCAGCCACACACCCAATGTGGCAAGAAGACCCACGGCAGAATTGGTCATGGTGCGACCCCTGCCTCACCAACTATGGTGGCTCAGCTGATTTGGGAAAAGAAACTGGCTTCACATGATTCGGAAAAAATGGAAGCCACTGCGCTCCCTTTCAGAATTCCCCAAGAATGTTGCATTGATAGGACAGGCCACTGGGCATTCCTGGTACAAATTGGGGCGAAAATGTAAAATAACTCAATAACAAATGAAAAGCAACCAAGGCACTTTGAGCATTATATGCAACTGTGAGGGATGAATAAAATTAGCCCTAGAAAGCGTTCTGTCACTTTTTAATGCCAACGTCTCACTGAATGTGGCCCTTTAAATCCACTGCAGTCCGCAGGCAAGGCGTGCATGCCAACAACAGTGATAAGTGACCTTTTCAAGGAAGTATAATTAAACGCGACTCCTTTCTAACTGCCTTTAATATTATCTGGCCGCGCCAAATCGTTCAGCTTGGACAATAATTGGCATCATAAATAACTCCATAATAGGGGACAACATGAACTCTTTAGACAGAATGACCCATTGACATTGCGGAAGGCTTAAACTGAATTAAACCGCCTTGTGATCTACACCAATAGGAAAGGCCTTCAGACTTTACACTTGACAGCATTGACTTACAACGTGTCACACGAAAGTGAAAGATGGCAAGTTGTTTTCCTAAATATAGCGCAAAAACGAGCGGTTTATTTCGGACTTAACTCCATCCCCTTAATTGTTTTTGTAAGACGACCTGAAGCCAGGAGAGCCTCCTCTGTTGTCGCTGTAAATTGGGATGGGAGGTTACTA
Organism: Ilyophis sp. 1 JC-2022; assembly: GCA_022702515.1. Lineage (NCBI taxonomy): Eukaryota > Metazoa > Chordata > Actinopteri > Anguilliformes > Synaphobranchidae > Ilyophis > Ilyophis sp. 1 JC-2022. Next base: position 63,568,085 of record CM040401.1, on the reverse strand, counting down.
ACCAGCAATCCAATCGCCAGGATAATTGGACTGTGCACAATCCAATCCAGTCTCTAAACTGCTGTAATCCACTCAACCTGCCTGTCACAGCAACAATGGGGACACCCCGCCTCCAGTCAGAGAATGGCAGCGCTGACGGGCTCCCAGACTCTACCTGGCGGTCTCTGCACCCCACATCCTCTAATGGACACTCGAGCAGAGCGTATACGCAGCGCTGATGGGCTCCCAGACTCTACCTGGCGGTCTCTGCACCCCACATCCTCTAATGGACACTCGAGCAGAGCGTATACGCAGCGCTGATGGGCTCCCAGACTCTACCTGGCGGTCTCTGCACCCCACATCCTCTAATGCACACCCGAGCAGAGCGTATGCGCAGGGCCGACGGGCTCCCAGGAACCTCGGAAGGCTCCCAATTAGAACAAAGTAATAATGTCAAAATTTGGACTTTGTCTCAACGGGCGGGCGGTGAACCCCTGGGCTGTGTCGCTGGCGGGACTTTTGGCTGTAAATGGAATTCTTCCGACCCCCCCAACCCCCCCCCCCATTTTCTGATGACCTGCAGGGCTCACATGCACAATACCCCCCCCCTCCCTGCTTGCATTCCAGCCCAGATCTGTCACCTGAGAACACTGCAGCGATAGCTTCTAATTGGAAGCAAGTTAATCAAGCGGCACAGGTTAGACCTTCCCCTGTGAACTCCTCGTATAAAGCACTGCGGTAAGCAGGAGGATGTAAGGTTGCGGGCAGTAGCACTTCTCTCACTTTTTACTGTGTGTCTAATTGCTTCTCTCTTTAATCATCTGATGCGAGTTTAATTCTCAGGGCGTTGGGTGGGTTTTAGTGTCAAGGTTCCACCTGTACCTGGACACCTTCTGTTGTGGAAATGTGAAACAATACTGACAAGTGCAAAAGGGAGGGAGGAGGAATGAGAGAGAGAGAAATAGAGAGATGATGATCTTAACATCTGGGACTGAAAATGTGTTACCCGTTACGAGGACGGGAGAGCCGATGTGAGAATTTATTAAAGCCTCGGCTCTGGACAGATTCAAGGAACATTTTCACGGGAATGACGAGCCATGGGAGTAAGTATTTTTTATTATTTATTCATTTATTTATTTAAAATGAGAAAACGCAAGACAAAGAGACCAAAATAGATTATGAGCGGAAACCATTTTCATGGTCTTACAACGGTCCTGTCATCCATTTTGTGTTTATTTGAAATGGTGCATGGACGTGTCAGACCTCCGCCTGCCAGCCCTGTCAAGTCACTTAACCCTCATCCCCCTGGTATGTCTGGGGGGAAATGCCCAGTCACTGCACACTGCTTGTGTACAGGAAGCATGCTAAGACTAGGCTCTGCTGGAAAAACACAAGGAACTCATTTCACATGTTGCCTGCAGCTGTGAACTGGCCTTGTGAAATGTACTGTGGGAGGGCAGAGCAAGACAAGGACACACTGAACCCCCTGAGCTCCTCTTTTTCTTGTTATTATTTTCAAATTTTGTCTTTTAAAACATCACTCTGACACGTGAAGCAGTTGTGATCCTGACGACTCGAGGCCATTTGTCTCCCTCTGACACAACGTTCGACTCAAACAGTTTCCATTTAAAAGTAGTTTATGCCTGGACAGCTCTAGATTATAAAAAATTTAAATAAAATGGAAAAAACAAATAAATATATATATACATATATATAAAATATATAAAAAATTCTCAACAGAGGCCTCATTAAAATCACAGTTTGTGGCTACATTGCTGCACAAATCACTCTCCATGGACAAACGTCCAAGGCAGAGAATGCCAAGGGAAATAAATAATCTGTGCTTTTCCACAAAAAGCCATCACTCATTATATACTGCCGAAGTACTAAAGAACAAGGGCAAATAAAAATAAATAAATAAAAATGAGAAAGCGGTAATTATTGCTCGTTTCATTCAATCCATTGCCAGGCAGTATATAGCATTGCTCTATGGGAACTATCTCATTCTAACCTGCACATAACTCTGTGGAAAATCAATACTAAATAGTCCAGTGGAGACGGCCATCTTACGTGAAGCACCGACTGTAAAGCAGACAGAGAAGATAGACGATACTCTCCCAGGTACCCAGCCGCTATAATATCCATCCTTGGCGGTTCGCTTGACATTTACTTGCCCTGTTTCCCATTTCTTCTTTCCTAACAGCTACGCTCCGAATCTCTGGGGTTTGCCGACCGGGTGAACAGATAACAAACCTGTCACGATGGGTTTAGCGGGGGAATAAATCCTGCGTTGGCGGGAAATGATGTGTTCAGAGGGAAAATGTGCGGGATGACATGAGCCACCCCCTGCGAGGCTCCGGCCGGGCTCCGGCTGAAATGTTACGCTGGGGCGCTAAATGGACGTCGCGATGGCTGATTAGATCTTATCGCCGACGTTTCAAGTGACTGCCTTTTTCATTTCGCCTCCTTTCCGAGGACGCCCGGCATCAAAGGAGCTGACAAAGGCCCTTTTTGGCCGTCCGTTCGGCTCAAGGTTGAGGGGGAGGGAGCTGACGGGTGGAGGGGGGGGTGGGTTGCGCGGGTGGGGTAGAGGCAGGTCCCTCAGACTTGCGATAACATTCATGGCGGAGCCTCCCAGGGAGAGCAGAAATGTCAGCGTTTGCTCGCCATAGGACATTTCTCTTCATGAAGAAGAGAGCGGGAGAGCCCGCCTGCTGCTGTCTGTGAGCGCCGACATCTTTTACATTTCAGCCAATCACCTCCTCGCCCCGCTGTAAGTCGGTCTACAGCCGCCATCAGCCATACGCGGTGCAGAGCAACGATGCTGTGCACCGTATTTAAACTGAATGCCAATTAGCCAGATAAGACACTCCTCTGTTCATATTTTATTATTGTATTCCAATACTATACGGTATATTCTTCTCTGTGTCAACACCATATACAACATTTCAGTGTTCAATATATTTGACCACGGAACACTGAAAAGGCATTTTTGCACCCTAACGTTTGTCAATTAATTCTCAGAAAGAGAGGAAACATTGTCGTTGCTTCCTCGAATTGTACATTGCAGGGACTGGACCTAATGTAGGTTACATTCAACCGGCTGTTATTGCTAGGCTGTTACAAGGTCATTACAAGGTCATTTTGTTGCTACCAGGTGCAAATGAGTGAAAGGATACAAAAAAACACGTCTTTGTCTTCTGGAACAGCTAGCTACCCAATATAAGGTTGAAACAAATCATGTGAAAATTATGAATAAATAAAAACTGGTTCATTGTTTTTTAACCCTATTTAAAATGTTGTTTTTTTTTACTGAATTTAGAATGGCAGGTTTGTGTGTGTTTGTACTCATTGTTGCAACCTCCTCTTTCAATTCATGCAGTGTATTTGCAAGCCGCTGTTTGTTCCTACCCCACAGGCCACCACTTAAGCTGGCAGACATTGGTCTGAGGAAGATTCTTCACTCTGTGGGTGTCTGATCAACCAGAATTTGGATTTGATACTGGGCAGAGGGGCCCATCTACACACTACAGCAGCACATTAACAGGACGAGCCTCCTAGCAGCCTCCTGCTTGATTTCTTTAACAATGATGATATAAACAGCTACTAACTTACATGTGAAATAGAGCTACCTTCATGGGGTTGTGCATAATAATGGCTCAGTAGCAAATGCAGAGCCTCTAGTTGAATACATTACATCGGCTAATAATAAAAAAACCATCATCCGCACACAATCATGTCATATAATTTCAGAAACACAGTTTATCTAAAACAGAACTACTAACCACTTACCACCACACTGTCATGCACAATAAAAGCTCAATAAAAGCAGTGGTATATTAATGAAATTATATACATAAAAAAAGCATACAATTCAATAAAGTGAAGGCCACAGAGATATAACTGATCATCAGGATCCAGTGACTGATTAAAAGGGATGTTCATAGAATAGTTGCTAGGCTACCCCTTAAAGGTACAGTACGTGGAAGAGAATGCGTTCGGTTTGAAAAAGCATGAAGAAGTTTGAAACACTTGTGGAGGGTTTGTGAGTGCAATACAATAAATAAATAAACACACACAGACAAAATTTTAAGCTAGAAATATTTCGGGGAAAATTCAAAACAGTTGCCACAATTTCTTATTGTGTAAACATTGTGTAACCGATTAACACTAATCTATTCCCATCTGATGGCTTTCACATCAAACAGCAGGTGTTATGGGACTTTAAGGGCTGTTTTCATTTTCCTCACTAATTTATTCAATGAGAACATGAATTCCTTGGATTTCATTTCTCCTTGGCTGACCTCAGTAGACCAATGGAAATTCAATGGAGAAATATCAAATGCCCAAGCGATTATTTTAAAGCTACCACAGCTCAGTGTATGCCCCAGTGAAACATGACCTCCACAGAAGCAATGTTTAGAGTCAGGATAATCTACACCCTACAACTGTTCAATCTGGTGACCGCAGCTGTAAGTCTGTCACCTTTCATTTGTGGCATTAATTAGACAACACAGGTTACTATGGTAATTCATGCCACAGAGATAGGGATATAGCTGTCGGGAAGACTAGAGCTGCTTCCACTGGGATACAGGCCTCTTTTCATGGGCAGGGAGGTATACCGGTGAGTGAACTGGGCTTGAAACTCAAAGGTTGAGGTTTCCTTGAGCGACATACTTAACCTGAATTGCTTCAGTGTAATACCTAGCTGTGTAAATGGATTGTATGCACAAATATAAACTGTGTAAATCACTCTGGATACGAGTCCTTGCTAAATGCCAATAACGTAATGCAATATCTTAAAGGGTAACAAAACCAAACACTATGGAGGGGTGCAAGTGACATCCATTCAAAATCAAAGCCTTTTTCTGAATCTATACACCTAGATCTATAGCTATTCCATGGATTTAAGACAGGAGAAATGGCTGCCTTTGGCACCGCGTATGGCTGATGGCGGCTGTAGACCGACTTACAGCGGGGCGAGGAGGTGATTGGCTGAAATGTAAAAGATGTCGGCGCTCACAGACAGCAGCAGGCGGGCTCTCCCGCTCTCTTCTTCATGAAGAGAAATGTCCTATGGCGAGCAAACGCTGCATTGTTCCACTCACTGAAAAAAACTAAAAATATTGATCAAACAACTGCAGTCTTACACCAGATTAGTCTACTAACATTTTTATTTGAAGCTTCAATCTTACGTCAATGGAATAGATATAGATCTAAGTCCACCCAATGCTACATAATTTTCTTTATTAACGGCTGACAAGATGTCCACTCCTAACCTCCCGCAGCCAATACACCAACCCCCGGCAGGTTGTTTTGGCTCGTTTGTTTTTCGCTTGAGAGCAACTCAACCAGCACTAAATAATTTGTCTCAGAAAAGGTTTAGGAAGGGTTGGGGCAGGGTTGTGTGGGAGGGATTCTGCCCTGTGTGAGCGGGGCAGCTGATGAATGTACCGTCACACTTCCTGCAGCTGTTTGCCCAACACAGTGCTAACCTTTACTGCTGTGACCTCATCATGGGGCCTGAGAGCGGAGGCCTTTCGGCCTGCGCTCCCCTAACAAAACCCCCTCGGCACACAGCTCCCCGACAACACATTGTGCTAAACGAACGGTTGACGAGTCAAGATAGGCGTTTTTCCTCTACATCGGAGGATCTGAGTGCGCCATTTACTTCATGCTACGACGTTGCGAAAATAACATTTAACAAGGGGATTCAGCTATTACAAGAACATCAATTATTCATCGCGTCAACACAAGCCAACATGAGTGTATTACACAGGAAATAATGACACTCGCTTTGCTCCGGCTGTACCTCACTTTGATTTAGTAAATGCACCGAAAGGACGACTTAAATGACCTCTAATGTTTTTAGCAAAACGTCTTGGTATTTTAGACGAGGGAAGTGCCGAGTTCTCTTCTGAAATGGGAAGTCCACTGATGGCGCTAAATTGTTCACGTCAATTACCTGCGGCTTTGAGACTTTTCTTCAGACTCTCTTTCTTCTATTGAGACCCCTTACAAAAACTCAAATGTCATAAAAATCCTACCCATAAAATACCTCTTATAAGACACTGTTGCACATTAAGCACTTTTGCAAGAGCAAAAATACAACAACAAAAAAAATTAGATGTTAACATTTGCTGAAGTGAAACCATATTTGATTATATAGCTGAAGGACACATTGCAATGGGGAAAAAACCCTAAATCCAGACAAATTGGCACGGTAAGGACTAACAGGCCTCTTCAAGTGGGTAAAGTGGTCTCTCTAATACATAACAGCATTTATTAAAAACTACACGTATGGATCTCATCTGTGCTTTGGGAAAATCACAGTTTGAATCCATGAATACCTTTTAAGTTTTTATGTGAAACAGGAAGTGCCATTAAAACATATTTAATTCAAAGCAGTGGGGAAATGATAATGTGTGTGTGTGTGTGTGTGGGGGGGGGAGGTCTGGCGGTGGTGGGGGTGTTCAGAGGTAGGGGGGGCTAGGGTGGGTAGATCGCGTTGCATATTTTCTGTTTTTTGTATTTCAAACAGCCGTTATGCTAACAGAAAAAAGGACTGTGTTCTCATTTTCTGTCTGAAAGCCCCATCAGGGCCACTGAAACTTGCTTGATTTCCCCAGTCCAATTATATATCTGTGCACAATCCTTCCAGAATAGCACACAACGCCGAGGGACACTGTCTGCCTAAGCACAGCGTGCTTAATGGAGTCCCACAAGGTGTCTCCATTTCATTGCTCCTAACTAATGGGCTGTGATATTTTTCCAAACAGACTGCAGCTCTGCCCCCTAAAACCTCATCTAGTCAGCACTGAGGAGGACAGCTCCCCCTCCCCCTCCTTCCCTCCCTCCCTCCCTCCCCCCACGCCTGCACACTGACAGCAGGGCTCTGCCGGCCTCCCTCGACTGCACGTCGAGCTCCTTCCAGCCTCCTTCTCCGCTGCCGTCGCCCTCCTCATTAGCTATTTGCGGAGGGATGATGATTATGGCGGGGCCCCCGTGTGATGCCAGCCCTCCACACCGAGTGCGGTGCCACCTTCAGGCCCATTAACGGAGTGCGGGAGAGGACGTCTGGGAGACTGCGGAGATGCAGGGGGCGTGAGGCGGCTCTGAAGGACGCATTTTAGCGTCTCTGAGGCCCTGCGGTGGCGGCTCGCATCGGGGCGTCTGGGAGGAGAAAGGCACCATCATAAATCCGGCCCAATGGCTCCCCTTTCTGCAGTATCATCGACACCGAGCCTCCTCGCGGTGACCAGATGGTATACTGCAGCCCTGTGGTGTCATCTATTCATTAGTGGTGAGTGTGTGTGTGTGTGTGTGTGCATGCAGCTTTTATTATTTCAATAAAACCAGGTGTCTTGCAGGTGCAGTTCTGAACTGCGGGCAATATCCTTTCAAGGCCTAAATTTTAAATTCTCGGTGCAAATTGTTAATTATACAACGATTTCCACACAAAACTGCTACTTGTGGATTTGGTAAGAAAGAACAAAGAGAAGAAAATGTGCAATAATTCCAGCAGAGTTCAGTCTGAACATTCAAAGCTGCTTTTAGAAATTAAACATGCTTTAAATGCAGAGAAATGTAATTAAATGATGTGAACGGCAGTAAAATGAAATAATGCCCTCAAAGTGTAATTTTTCATGAAGAAAAGTTCAATTTAATCAGAGCCCTCTTTCGCACTAATATTCATCCAGAAACACAATCAAAGTCTGTTTCATGAATATAAAGCAAAATTGTCTGCTTTTTAAGGGGCACATGTAGAGGTTAATTATTTTCCTAATCACATATTGAAATGTCAAACATTTGTTTTTTTCCCACTAATTGACAAGAAAATTAATAGTGAACTACATTAACCACAAAGGGTTGCTTTCATACCCACTGCATAATGCTCAGGAGTGGCTTTATGCACATTATGTATAAAAGCAATTAAGGTCTCTTGTTACTGTAGTACCTTTTAAGCCATTTAATTCAGCAGTATAAATTAAGCACACGTGAAATGCAAAACTATAATTATTCAACGCGTCCAAAACCTTGACTCTCCACTTCAGACTGAAAGCATAGAAACAAATATATTCCAACAGACACTGAAAAATGAAAAGCCTTTGGTTAGCCTTGATCCGAGAAATGAGCTACTGCAGCTTCTGGTAATGGTGACACAACTTGGTCTGTATTCTTAGATTAGAGCTGTGCTTCTTCTCCTGCCCCTCCATCCAAAGACTGAGCTGCGTCTGCAACCAACCCAATATCTCACCTACACTCTGAGCATGTGTAGATGCCATTAATACATTGATCTGGTTTGATGGGAGATAAGAGAGTAATTGGATGAGGCTGGTAGTCGTCAGCTTGGCTAATTCCACTCTTCCTGACCCATGTTATCCTTTCAGTAGAGGCCAGAGAGAGGTTAATCTGCCCCGATCCCTCAATGACTATCCATCAGAGCATGGGGGGCCCAGACTGTCCCACCCCATCACCACTACCAACCACAACCAACCACCCCACCCCCCCAAACACAAGTACTGGGCCCTTTTATGTCCATTAGTGAGTGGCCGGCCAAAGAACCGCACCATCTCACAAAAAAATGGTACCTTCACAGCTCTGGGGCTCAGCGCAGGCTGGGGGTGTCTCTAAATGGGGTCATGATGTAACTGGTTTAAAGTGGATTTCAGGCATGTAAGGATAGTCCATGTACTCCACAAATGTCTGTATACTGAGCTTCCAACACACCAAATTTATACATATTAGAGGGGCCGATTTGACTTGATTAGTCTTTCACGACTGATTTGATGCTTTCCAGAACTTCCACAGGAACATATAGAGCAACAATTAATTCCTACATGGGACATAATAAATTAATTCTGAGCATAGGACAAGGATAAAATACTAGAGCATACATTTCAGGTTTGAAACAAATGCAATTATCCTACCAACAGCAAATCCCAAGGCTCTGCCCATTGATTTCCTTTGTGATCAAACAGTGATGAATGTGCCATACAAGAAAACTATAAAACTGACCAAATAAAAGTTGCTGGTTTACATAGTCAGTCTTCCACTGTCGCCTGCAAGCCAAACTAATCAGAATAATTTTTTTTGGACATTCAAATGAAGTAATTGCTAGTAGTATGATTTACACAGTCTATTATAAAGTATCAAAATTATTGCTATAGGAAATCCAGCAGCTGGTGTATTCCTTCAACCAGAATGATTAGACAGCAGACATTTTGTCATTTTCAACACATGAAAAGGAAAGAGCTGACCATTTTTCAGCGTTTGTCCCACAGCATATTGTGCTCTGTGTGGGTTAGGCATGGGTTAGGCGTGGGTTAGACAGAGTTAGGCATGGGTTAGGCGTGGGTTAGAATGAGAGTTAGGCATGGGTTAGGCGTGGGTTAGACTGAGAGTTAGGCATGGGTTAGACTGAGAGTTAGGCATGGGTTAGGCGTGGGTTCGACTGAGAGTTAGGCATGGGTTAGACTGAGAGTTAGGCATGGGTTAGGCGTGGGTTAGACTGAGAGTTAGGCATGGGTTAGGCGTGGGTTAGACTGAGAGTTAGGCATGGGTTAGGCGTGGGTTAGACTGAGAGAAGCTGGGATTAGTAAATGGGGGGATGACTACCTTTTGATGTATGGCATCATTCTGTTTGGACTGAAGACACGTTTTCAGCTCAGCACTGTGTTCTCTGTTGTATTCCATAATGAGCCTCCAAAGCCAAAGTGTATTTGGCAGCGATAAAGAGCGGCAGTAATTTCATAGTTGGTAACATGGGGGCTTTTAATTTGAAAATGTGACAAGACCGCTTTTATTCAAATTGAGCCATAATCATTTTGAATGGATAATGATGCTCATTCAACTTTATTGAACCAAATATCTCGTTTAGTCTTAATATCATGTTGTTTAATTCTTCCGAAATGTGCATTTTCTCATAATAGCAAATGCATGCCATCGTGCCTCCTCGCAGAAAATGTCAAGAGCACGTGGGATGAAAAAAGCCAACCGCAACAAAGACTCTGGCAATGATGATCAAGATAATAACCACTGGATACATCATCACTACGCTGGAAAATAAATGTCACATGGTCGCTCATAGAACCTCCACCTCTCTCACACCTTCACAATGCAATGTCAGCTCCCTGAAAATGAAAGACCCAGACCCAGTTGTATGTATATAAGATCAGCCAAATGCGCTAAACTGTGATTAAAGCTCTCATTTTGCCTCAGTGGCATCAAATTCCGTAAAATGGACAGATGCCTGTGATATCCTGAAAATTCCAAATATAAGCATAAAAAGTGAACAGGAAAAACAAACAAAACAAATGGCCTATGTCATTTCAAATGGGCTGTAAAAACAGCAAAAACAAGCTTCCTTTGCCAAAAAGTGTACTGTTGTACACCACTTCATTGGCTTGGATTACAGCTCTGGAAACTATTGGGCTATAACTGTGAGCCAGGCACCAAGTCGCTAACACTGTTGCTAAAATCAGCATTCTTGCTTGGTGGACTTTTTTTTTTTGGAGAGCATATCATGATTATTACAAGCAAAAAGTAAATCGCAAAACAACTGTTTTTGAAAGTGTTTTGTATGAGGGAGCCAAATAGGCGCAGTAAATTCTTTCTGTGATATGACAGACAGAACTGTTTTGTAAGAAAGACCTTCAGGAAAATAGTAATATAATCTCTGACAGACTTTTTCATGCTACTGGCAGCATTTTTAAAACTGTCCGTTTCTTCGTTTTTCTTAATTTTTTTTTTAAACTCGATTTTACTTTGACATTTTGGACTGCATGTATTTTTCTTGGTAATAAACTAAACATGCTGTTTATTGTACATGGAGGAAGCAAAATCTCAACAGTAAAGTAATTTTAATTTGAAAACGAGTAAATATTTTTCAGTTTATCTCTCCATAATGTGATATCTTGGTACTATTCCCACTGACCCGCTGTATCGGTCAATCGGTCAGATGACTTATAATTCCACAAAATGTGCCAAAAATTAATCAGTACTGGGACTACTTCACATTTACATGCATTTAACCAAATGTAACTTGATACTGTGTACACATAGACTGTTAGATTGGAATTTCCTTCCTTCATGTTATATTACCTTGAAAATAGGAATAAATTATCTGTGTGTTTGTCATGGGGATCGGGGTTATTTTAACACCATTTTATGTAGAAGGTGATTTGAAATGACATGAGCTGTCTGAAGTATGTGACAGAGCAAATTACAGATGATGGATTTTATGATCAGTGCCAAATAAACAAAAATGAATTAAATCAAACGCATCACATAAATATGTTTTAAATATGAATTCTGTCCAATTCCACTCTGCTGATGTGAGATTTCTGTTGTACCATGAAAGATGCCAATATATTAATCTTTGTCCCGCTTTTATTTACAAGTAACGAACTCAACAATAGGATTTGCCTTAACAAATCAAGTGAAGTCTATAAAAGACTCAGTACATTTAATCAACAAATGGGATGTGCGCTGCTTGGGAAACATTAATCCCCTTATTGCACATACTTATTCAATTTCTGGGTCAATATCAATAATAACAAAATGGGTGCAACAGGAAAATGTGACCTCCATTTGCAAGACAGCAGAGATAAAGAGGCTTTCAGAAACGCAAATTAAAATAATAAAAATCATTCAGGATGAACATTTGACCCATGAGATTTTAATGGCATTTGAAAACTATGTTAGAAATATTTATAAAATCTTCAATAGACCTTTCAATAACAGAATCATAGCAAGGAATCTGATGACTGTAAATATCAATTTTCATTCTACGATTTGCTTTCAATCATTATAGTCACCTTTTCTCCCCCCAAAGTAGTTCTCTCACCAGCAGATCAGTCCTTCCAGAGCATGTGGTCAGTACAGCCTTCTTTGATCACATATTTAACCCCCCCAGTCATCCATATTGATAAGTCAATTTCTACTTAATGATGACTGACCCACATTATCACCTGCCGTAAAACCTTTTAACACACACAAAACTAATAACAAATGATTAGTGCAAAAAAAAAAATGGCATGACCAATCATTCGTCATGTTATTGGTTTTGCGTGTGCTAAAAGGTTTTGGACACGCTAAAGGTCTTAGTAAATAAGGCCTTTAGTGTGGTCCTTAGAACCACAAACATGTGGCAGTAGAATATATTTATTCTGCTATACAATTGTTTTTTAACCTGTGGCAGGCAAGTAGTCTACGAACACAAAATGTGTGCAGCGATATCACCTTTACACATAATTATAAATAGAAGGCTATTCATAGTTCATGGGCGGCAGTGTAGTATAATGGTTAAGGAACTGGACTTGTAACTGAAAGGTTGCAGGTTCGATTCCCAGGTAGGACACTGCCGTTGTACCCTTGAGCAAGGTACTTAACCTGCATTGCTTCAGTATATATCCAGCTGTATGAATGGATAAATGTAATAAGAAGTATGTAAGTCGCTCTGGATAAGAGCGTCTGCTAAATGCCTATAATGTAATAGTAAAAAAAAGAAGGTCTGCAGCAGGTGTAGGTGAATACAAATGAAATGCATTAAAACTGATGAACTGAAATTTAATGGAAGTGTAAGGTTTAACCTTTGAGATTTAATTCAATCATGGTCAATTTTTAACAGTATCCTCTTTCTTTGCTTGGCGATGCTTGTCCACATGCAGAGATGCATTTTTCTGCATGGACAGAGTTGGTTGGAACAGACAAATATAATTTAGCTTTCTGCGCAATACTTGGAAAGATTTTCTTGCCTCCGTTCCAGACTCATGTGCAATGCAAATAATCTGTAATTGATGAGTTCAGAAGAACAGTTCTTGGCAAATCCTGGAATCGAGTCCAAAGGGAGTTTTGTTTAGTCAAGTGTGTGAACTTGGGGTCAAAAACCCAAAAAGCCTCAAAGAATTTGTTGAAAGAAACAGTTTCTTTTGGAGTTCATCAGGGTTGTAGTACTTTGTCAGTTTCTCAGCAACTTCTCTAAATGTTTTGACGCATTGGTTATTTATTGTTTTGACTGCATCATACGTCTGCTAAGCCAGTGTTTGTTATAAGCTTTTCTAGCTGATCAATCTTATTGCACATTTAACACATTCTGATTTCTCTACACTCAAACCAGCAGTTTACTTCAGTGAGTCTTTTGCCTTTTTCTGCGATTAACATGAGCTGCGCCCCTAAACCCTTGCTGCGCCCCTAAACCCTCGCTGTGCCCCTAAACCCTCGCTGTGCCCCTAAACCCTGGCTGCACCCCTAAACCCTCACTGCGCCCCTAAACCCTCACTGCGCCCCTAAACCCTCGCTGCGCCCCTAAACCCTCACTGTGCCCCTAAATCCTCGCTGCGCCCCTAAACCCTCGCTGCGCCCCTAAACCCTCGCTGTGCCCATAAACCCTCGCTGCGCCCCTAAACCCTCGCTGCGCCCCTAAACCCTCGCTGCGCCCCTAAACCCTCGCTGTGTCCCTAAACCCTCACTGCACCCCTAAACCCTCGCTGCACAGCAACTCAGAGTTGTGCCAGTTACAGCAATATTTTGTGAGATATCCATCTGCAGTCCAAACATTCTGGAATAGAAACCAAATTCCTGGGAATGGTACGATATAGCAGTATACCAACTGCCCCATCTCATATACTGTACATGCCTCAGGTGGGAGTTTTATTGGTAGGCCTGAACCTTGTTCTATTATTGGGTTTCTTATAAGTGCTGTGTGGCACAACCTTCTACTTGATCAATGCTTAAAAACCTTTTTTAACAGCTCCCATGAGTTTGTCAACTTTGGAGAAATACTTGGCCAAATGGCACTTGCAAAGCCAGTGTGGACATTGTGGGTTAAATAAACTGCATTTGGCATCAAACCATTGAGGGTGTGTCCTAAGGTGCTTTCAACATGCGACCTGCATTTTCTGAGATGGGTGCAGTCACATTGCTGAAATCCACCTCAATGTCCAATGGTTATTTCTTGACACCACGCACAACTGAACAGTAATAAAGTAAATAAACAAACAACTAGAATGTGCAAAACACAACAGCCCGTGCCATCTGTTGACTCAGCTGTGACCAGAGGCGTGCTGTCAGCTCACTTCACCAGTCTCCAAATATTTTCTTTATGTGCATCAAGACATTTTAGTTTGACATTCAATTCATGTTCACTTTCCTTCCTTTCCAGGTGTTAGGAAAACAAATAGCTTTTGTGAGGGTCATAGTTATCCACTAATTGTATGATTAATCGGGTGGTTCTGCTCATCCAGCGCCTATGGGGACCCAACAAGGATATCGATTTTAATGCAAGTTTACATGGTGACATAAATTAATTTGTATGTGTATGTCAGACCCTATTTTATTTTATTTTTTTAAACATTTACTCTCTTATCACTTTGGATTCTTCCAGGTGGTACATATGCTGAATGAAACTGAATGTGACAGCACATAGAAGAAGGACGTCTGTACAACGTCTTTTCTAAATTTAGCCCTGGAAAGACTCTAAGAGCAGACACCCAGATATAGGCAGTAAGACATCAAATTTGAGCCACAGTGAATTCAAGAGAATACTGCCAAACTTCTCATGTATGAGGCCCATGTCTCTATTACCTCACCCCAGGAAGATACAAACATTACATTACAAATCAGTGCTGAAAACAGGACTATAAAAGCAAAAAAACTGTGTTTGTATTTCCAGCCAATAGCAAACCTTACATTGTGTGTGGGAGTGGTGGGGGCTTAAGGAAATAAAGCTGCACTTACATAGAGGTATATTTCGAAAAAAGCTTCATTTATCTAGACAGGTTTCCATTTGATTCCAACTGATAAAAAGTTTTAAAAATATACAACTACCTCTGAAGATTAGCAGCAACATTTTGCCAAGATCAGCAGCTGATCAAGAATGCTCAACGTTGACATTATTCGAGGCATAATATTCACAGTCAATTCTGAACGTAGCGTGATTAAGCTTGAGGCAGTATATGGATAAAACAACTCCAAAATAAAACGAAATCTTTGAAAGATGGAAGTAAACAAAACCAGTGTGATGCTTGAGAAGTGCTCTCCGCAGTACAGCCAGTGTGTCATAAAAAATACGCGCTGCAGCAATTCTGCGGATTCCTGGGGTTTGACATCGAGATTGCCAATGGATAAGTGAGTCTTAAAACCACATCCCCACTGACAAAAATTCATTTCTTATAACTGTCTCTATTTACTGGAATGCTGAATCTTTCCCATCGGGAGAGAACAAATGAAAATGTTATTTCACTACTCATGAACTCATACCTTTCTGTCTGCTTTTCACTGCTGGCAATTTCATTTTCCTTCCGAATTTGACTTAAGCCCATGACTTGGGGGAAATAACGTCTCTAGAATAATCTTCAGAAACTCTAATTCCAAACCTTGTTTTTTTTTTTTTTTTGGATGTTGCCTTGAGGTTTAGGAAAATTGCACTGGCTTCTGAAATATAAGTGATGTGACATCCAAGCCTAACATAATAATCCTGTCAGAGGCACAGGACTTAAATATAAAAGAACATGCCCTCCTCGCAAACAGAAATACAGACTTAACACAAAATGACAAGCTTGTAAACTGGAGTGTGTCAAAATAAAACATAAATACAACTCAAAAGTGCACAACATGAATAATATCAGCAAAATGTTGTAATAGTAAGCTCTGGAATGTGTGTTGACGTTCTCGTTCGTTTTGTTCAGCTGCAATTAATTTATTTTCCAACCCCCGCTGCGGACACACAAACATGCACGCACACACAGCCTAAAACGTGGAGTTACTAATGATAAGAGCGGGTAGTAAAGAATCGCATGATACCATGTCCACCCAACAGACTGGGTGCTGAAAGCAAAAATGTTCCCCCAGACTCCGCACAGGGCCAGAGGGTCTGTTAAGCCCAAACACACTGACAGATTCACTTGGACAGATTCATTTCCAGACTGTTTTCCTCGGAAGCTCTGAGTTAAGGGGGTGGCAAGCTTCCATTTGACTCTAAGAAGGCATTGATTATACAAGAGGCTTTGCACATTTGGTCTTATGCTCTTGTGTATAAATTGTAGCAGCTGTGAAAGATACTGACGTATCCAGCAAGTCCACCCACTTGTTGTGGATTTATGCTTGCCAACTACAAATGTCTGCAGTATAGGTTAATTACTGAATATGTGCATAGATTAATACATAATTACTTTAAGTTGTAAATTTCACACATGATATGCAGTTTTAAGAACACAACTGATAATTATAAACAGTGGCACTTATTACTGTTACATTCAATGCTTTTTGTAAAGATATTCAAAAAACACTTGCCATAGGCTTGTATGGTAATTCAGAAACTGTAAATAATGTATCACAAACTACAATATGAAAAATAATTCAGCTGTATATCACTGTGCAAAGGTTTGGAGTTTCCCTTTGGCACTTTACCGAACAAAATCACATACAAAGCTGCAAGATAACATTATCTTCAGCAGAACTTTGTAAGGGCAGTTCAGAAAAAAGTTCACGACGAGACGAGCTGCAACTGGCGAAAATAAAAAACTAATGATTTGCAACATTCTAAAACTGAACCGTTCACATCAAAGCAACGAGATGAGATGACGTTTATGGTTACCATAGTAACGATCCTCTCCATTTCCTTATTGACAGTTACTTCTTTGTTGGTTGTAATACTAATCTGGCAAATATCTGGACGAAAGTAGTTAGCGATAGTGAGATGCTGGCTGCAGCAGCAGTAATGCTAATAAAACCATCGTTTCTTCACCCATCTTTTCCTTGAGCTCCGCCATCACTGGGTTTACACTGTACTGCATGCTAATTGGCTAGAAAAACTTAACTATAGCACTGATGTTGCATTGTAACACTCGGCACCAATGATTAGATGAGATGAATCGCCTGCAACAGCCAATTGCATCAGACGTTCTGGAACACGGTAGTTCACACGTCACGTCGCTAATCTTTAGTCTCAATGGGCCTTAAGACTTTTGGCTTGACCCTGGATGAGAGAACTTAAAAAAAAACTAAAAAACACGACTTCTGGAGGAGGAGCCAATATCCGTGTGCAGTGACGGGCACGCTGTGTAATAGGATGTGCAGTCTTTCGGAAGAGACCTTAACTCTACTGCCATCAGTAAACAACTAAACATTACTATTGTCTTTCTAAATGCATTTTTCCATACATCGTAAATACAGCAAATTCAAGCTTACTGGAGCACTTACTAACGTTGATTGATATGCAACTTAATTGTAAGTACAGCACACCTGTAAAAAAACTAGCCTGCCAATGCTAATCCCTGATGCTCAACTAATTTAAATCAATCCGTTTATTGACGAGATTGAAGCTTTCTAACGAAAGGGCAAAGCCACATAAATAGTTCAAAAGACTGTGGCCGACTAGGACAGCACAGCATATGACATCATATTGACGGCACGTGGCGCTGTAATGGCGACATGCAGTCCAGCGGTCTCTCGTGTTCGCGTTTGTTAATTTGAATGTGTTTTGTTGTGTCTGGCTTTTGTCTTTCGTTTTTTTCATGCGCTGTGTGTCTGTTGTGGGGCGGGGAAGTGGGCTGAAGATTTTTCAGGGCACTCCTGCTGCTAGTTTAAAATTATTATTATTTTTTTTAATATTGACGAATTGTCTCCCCAGAATAATTTGCTTGTGGTCGTCACCATGAATGCATTCGCATTATGCTCAGGAATGTCCGTTGGATCTGCAGCCACAAAGTTTACCATCGCTTTTCACCGGAGTTGAAGATGTCGGGACTAATCCAAGACTGCAAGCAATCTTCAAAAGGCCACCAGGGAAGAAGATGATAATGCGGGGGAGGAGTGAGGCGGCAACTGGGAAGGCTGAGCTCAGTTTCGACAGTGGAGAGAGACCGCGACACTGCGTGTAGCCTATGGAGGAAAGTCGTGGAGGCGGAGTTTGTGTGTTGGACTGGTTGATGACATTGGACATCTCGGGACAGCGGGGGCTATTTTTAATCATGACGTTTGGCTGTATAATTTGATATGTTTGTTTGTGTGTTGTGGGTCTGCCCCACTGTCTATGTCTTTTTTGTTGTTGCTGAAGTTCCCTATTGGAAGAATAAAAGTAATTCTATTCTATTCAATTCTATCACCAGTCTCCATAGCCTGGCCATATGGAATATACAGCATGACATTCATGAGTGAACTGGCTAGAAAGATCAACCCTAAAGCTGTTCACTGATTTGGGTCCAAGCCCGCTGTGGTACTGAAAGCTTAATGAATAGATACCAAGAGTTTTCTTTGCACTGTAATTGCTAACAAATCTCCCCTTGATCATCCCAAATGCTACACTGATTGGGATGCTTCCTCAACCAGAGATAGATGCAGTATATCAGGCACCTATAGGGATGCGCTGCAGGTGTGTGAGCAGGAGAAAATGGGCCGTGTGGTGTTTAAGATGACTTCATTTGATCAGCACCGGGAGGAACAAGATTTATGGACACGGCTTCCTGTGGAGACCCTACGCGAGCGCCGTCCGCATCGCCTCCCTCCATTCCCACGAACGTGGCTTCCGAAAACCGCCTGCGCGTCTGCGACATTTCCCTGTTCCTGGGAGATGGGATAAATCTGTCATTCTACAGTACATTAGGGAAAACATTACTGCTTTGCAGGAAAGAAAGAGAAACACATTTCCAATATTTACAGGACTCAAATGAGGGGAAGACGAGGTCATGATGATTTGTTGGCCCAGGAGAAGTAAACGATACCCAGCCATGGGTCGCCAGTAATCATGTTAATAAGAGAGAGCCTGCGTGGAGCTCCTGGTGAGCCCCGTTGTATTTTCTCTGGCTCACAGCCTGGGACTAAGTGCATCCCTACCAAGGCATTGTGATTGAAGGACATGCTCCTGCTAGGTGTCTCTGCAGGGGGGTTGGGGCATGTGTGATGTGGTTTGTGTGTGTGTGTGTGTGTGATGCAGTTTGTGTGTGTGTCTCTTTGGTGTTTTTTTTTGTTGTTTTTTTGCAGAGTAGTGGTGATCTCTTCCCATTGGTAGATGCACCGTGCCCACCAAGTACATTTGCTCTGCTCTCGCATAGCTGGCTCCCGCATGCGCTCCCATCGCTATGGCAACTACCGCTCTCCTTGTTTTCAGCACCCAATCAGAGTGAAACTTTTGTCAAGATTTCTCTGGGCTCCACTTATTCACCTTATCCACTGGAACAACAGGAGCGTTATTAAAAGAGGTGGAACAAAGGAAACTCCACCCTCAGCTGGGAAAGGAGCCATGCCACCATTTCGGATGCCACATGCAAGCTAGCTATCCAAGAATGTAAAATAGAGTTTTCACTGCCTTAATGGTTTGGAAATGTACAATCTTTAGAATAGAATAGAATAACTTTTATTTTAGGGAACTTCGGTTGTAGCCACCAGCAACAACAAAAAATACATAGACAGTGGGGCAGACCCACAACACACAAACAAACACATCCAATAAAGACATTCAATAGAATCATTGCATTAAAACGAATTAAGTGAATAGAGACATTAAGTGAATACGGCCAAATGTCATAATTCAAAATAGCCCCATAGCCCCACTGTCCCGAGACGTCCAGTGCTTTACAAATGTCTCACCACAGATTGGAGCAGAGGAAATATTTTTGTGCCTTATCAGCCAAATGCATCCTCAAAAATGGGTGCGTTTGTCTTCCCACATCTGTGATTCACGGAAAGAATCATTTGAGATTTCACCTTTACCATCAACTTTCAACTTTAATATAGGGCTTTAGCTTCATTACGTGAATTAAATCTAATGTAAATATATATTTAGAAGATGTGAAAATGCACAATAATGGTTGGCTTATAATGGGTGACTATAATTATGAAAATGATCAGTATTAAACAAGATACCAAAGTCAAACAGGATCAGAATGCTTCCGTCTGCTAAAAATAAGAGGGACACTGCAGGCTATGGTTTTCTACGCAATGCAACATTGTACATTACTAGTTAGATCCTGGAGTAAATTAAAACTTTTATGGAAACATCCCCCCTGGTGCCTCTTGAAATTTTCCGCCAGGGCAAATCTAAGTCTCTGATGGACAGTTAACTCTCTGGTAATAACAAGATGTCACAGACACATGGTAATTTAGCTAGACTGCTGTGTCACACACTGTCACGATCTGTTCCCAACACTTCTGCCTAGTCAGGAGAGACGCTTTCCTGTCTGTTTTAGAAAGGACATGGGAATTATGTTCGAGCCAAAAGGGTTTGGAGGAGGAAGATGTTTCTGTACTTTTCTTTTTCAAACTAGCTTCCTCTGCCTGGTTAAAAGATGACATAATCATAATAGAAATATTTAGAATACTAATTAAATTGCTCTGAAAGCCCTCTCTCTTGGCCAATATGGTATAACTATAGATAATTACCATAATGACAAATAATACAAAATATTAGCCTGTGTCACAAACAAAGAATCTTTACAACTGGGTATTTCAATTTTAAATAGAATATTGAAAAGCATGGATGAAATTGGTTAAAGAAAAGTAAATATCTTTAAAGTGTTTTTTTTTTTTTAAGGCGTATATACAACGCTAAAAGCAAGCACTTCCTTTGGCTAATCTCCAAGCCTTAAATTAGTCTAATCAGAAATCTTATTTGACTCTGCTTGAAATTAAAATGGTTGTGTAGTGCGGGCCTCTGCGTACGACACCACTTCAGGGCCCAAGACTATTTTACATTTAATTTACATTTACATTTTAGCCATTTAGCGGACGCTCTTTTCCAGAACGACTTACAATTAGTGCACAAAGAAAAGGCCCCCATTCGTAAATTACCAACATTCCAAGTAGCAATTAATGAGAGTGCAATGGTCCGGCCTTAAGGCCTTAAGGCCTTAACACACAGACTAGAACTGACATGTGGAAGGGATGGTAAGTATAGTTTTTTTTCTTAAAAAAATAACTCCAAACATTGAGAAACCACAACACATTTGGACGAGAAACAGTTGATCGTCATTGGTAAGGTGATTATGGCGGACGGAACTTAAAACTGTGGCGAATCTGCGGCGATGACCCACCTTTCGGCTCACGTTGACTGACGGGTGATTTAAAGCCCTATTATCACGCAGCAAAGCGGACATGAATGCTCATGTTTAATGCTTCCACTGTATCTTCATAATGTCAGCATTAACTGAGACACATTAACTGAAACTATGATAATGAGCTAATTAAAGTATACCATTCTGCCTTCCATATCTAAATGCTACTCTCTAATAAGGAGCATTTCAAATTATGGAGAAAAAAAACCCCATCTTAGATAATTGATGTGAGCAATTACGTCTTACATATCAGAGCAAATTGGCTGGCATATCTTACCTCGTAGGGGACGATGACCTCATTACCACTGGTGTGTCAAGGAACAATCAAAGTTGGCATTGACTAGCTAATGCAGACTATGTTACTCCTTACATTTTAATTAAACAGAGTATGTTAACTGCAGTTTGACTTTGTAGCCATCTTTGTAGTAACTAAACGACAAAACCTACAGAGCTGAAAATAATGTACACATGGCTTCTTTCAGCAAAAAAATCACCATTATCATATGCGATAAACCCACACAGGAAGCAGTCACTACAGAATGGAACATCTTTGCCTCATGCAAGATAAGCATCTGGGGATAAATGGAGATCTAACGAAACAAAGCCTCGAACGAGTTTTGTACAGAGCGCCAAGGCACCAGGCAAACGGATGTCTTTTCCGTCAAAGCCGCGTGGGGCGCACGGGTTCGCTCTGGTTGGCTTTCGAATGCAGTTTTCAGGCAATCGTATGGATTCCGTATCGAATTACTTGAAATGGCAGAAGATTTTTAACAGCCTGTCTTCTCACCTTCCTGTGTGCAGCCACACGTCTTACACACGCCGGCGCGTTTAATGTGCGCTCTCGCAACATCGCACATCCAGTTCACAGCCCTTTTCGTCAGGTGTGTGTCGCACTTCCTTCTCACCCGCCCCGTCTCCCCCTGCACGCAACAGCCAAACCCCAAACTGTCTCGAGAGGCCAGGAATGCGGAGCGCCAAAGCCCTCCAAATAAACACATCGGCAGCCGCCGTGATCCCTACGTGAATGAATGATGCGCTGCGCTGCGACTGATCCCCCTGTGGGACGGTCTACGCAGGGGAGGGGGGGGGATAAAGAATTACATCGGTCGCAACCCAGAGGGATCATGGGTAATGCGATGACCCTTTCAATGACTAATAGGCAGCTGCAGGTTTATCACACTTGCAAAGTAACCTGAGCACAAGCTCGGAGGAGCGCAGCTCTGCAAGAAAACAAAACACAAGGGGGATGGTGGTAAATTACTGATCATATTCCCTATTTATTTCTTTATTTTCCTATCTTGGTGAATTCATTATCATCTCTCTTCATGTTTCTCATCACCGGCCCACAATGACAGGCGGCTCTGACACCAAACAACTCCTAGGCCTCCGGCACGTCTCTCATCAGGCCCGCGAAAGTAACGTGCTATTTACTGAATTTCAAGCCTATAATTGCCAATTTATTTGACAGGCAGGCGGGTAATGATGGTAGTTCACCCCGCTGTAGAGACTAAACAGAAGTGATTCATCCCAGATTTCCAAATTCACTAACTGGTGCTGCCCAGGACCCCCCCAACCCCCGCCGGCTTGGCGGTAACGTATGGCATGCCTTGCCATCTTCAAACGATCCCAAAAGGGGACCTGTGGCTTTTTAAAACAAACAGTGTGCCTGCCAATTTATTCCTGTTTGGTAGCAGGAGAACACAACGTGGGTCATACGCAAAAAAAAATAAAAAATAATGCATTAAAAAAAAAAGATTTGTACGCTTAATGAGCCGGCAGGTAAGGTAAAATGGAGGGAGACGGGAGGGGGCTGGAGTGAACGGTGGGATTCAGGAAAGGGACTTATAAAGGTGTCTGTTTTAGTGTGTGGAGTGTGTCAATGGGAGAGGGGAGAGGGAAGGCCTTTAGCAAACACCATTAGCAATCTGTTCAGAGTTCTGACAAATGACCAGGGTTACTCTCATTTCCCACAGTTCCGCAAGGCCATTTATCCAGCCAGGCAGCCCGTTCGCAGTGTGTGTGTGTGTGTGTGTGCCTGTGGGAGAAGCTTTCAGCCCGGCATAAGGTGGGTCCTTGTGGGCTTCTGTAGCTCTGAGTAAACAGTGCTTCAAATGCCTGGAGCCGAGCCCTGGGACCCTTCTGTCCACTGTGTAGAGGGAGACTCAGCTCTGGGTGGCAGGCACAACACCAGCACAAAAAGCCCTTCTCATCCACTGCCCAGAAAAAAACCCTCCACCAAGCCATAATGTTTAAGGAGTAAATAAAACTAAAAGAAAAAAGACCCTCCATTTTCTCAAAGCACTGCAGTCTTGAACACATGATAAGCGCCCTGGATAAATCCATGAATCACACACTGTGAGCTGCATAAGCAGACACGTTTTCCGATGAGATTAAAAAATGCATTCTTTGTACAGGTGTTCATGAAAAGGCATTAGCGAATAGAAAGAGGATGCCATTGGTCCTGCTTAAAGTTCGCTGTCACTTTTTCTGTATGGGCGGCTGGGACTTTGCTCTTGAACTAAATGGCTGAAAATCCTTTAAATGCATTAGGGCCTCTTTTCACTCAGGTGGTTAGAGCCCATTACTGAAACGCCGGGTTGGCACATGGCTCCTATGTGTAAAGTGGGCTTTTAAACCGTGTGGCCAGGGGAGATGTTCTGAGGCGCACAGAGGACGGGGAGGGACGCTCTTAAGTGCGACTCTACAGCAGCGTGCCGCGCGAAAAGCGGTCCCTGCTTTGAGCAGCTCTCCTCACATGCTGGAGTGTTCCAAATGCCTTCCTGTCAGACTGGCAGGGGAACTATCAAGTCTTGAGTTGCCTTCCAGGAAAGGGGCTATTTTTTCTCCATTTTTAACAAAGCTCATGTGCCAGATTAACAAAGAAAAACACAACAACAAATTCCACTACAGTTTTCCTGACTCTTGTTTGTGATTTTGTAGTTTATGTCTTACTGACCTAGCTTTAAGACTTCGCCATAGCTTACTGTGTGCACTATACTCAATGTTCATGTCTACGGATAGCTGCTACGTTATTGTAGAAATGTGCTTTATCTGACCAATTTTGTAGTTGTTTCAATGACCTTCGGTACGATGCATTGATTGTACATCGCCTTGGATAAAGGCGTCTGCCAAATTAATGTAATACTATCAAACAGACCAATTGCTAAACCAATCAAACTAGAGAGCAAACTAATCTGAAATAAATGACTTCATTAACTGGCATAATATTATACACTGCAAAATATTTCAGTTTCCTGTTCCAAAGCATGCAGTAAATTAAAGTTAATAGCAAAATACAGCTGAAACATGAGGCTTCCTTATGCAAAAAGGCACTCAGGTGAAAAAGCACAAAAGAATATGTGAAACTATTTTATGAATAAATAATTAACATCGTTCCATAATATGCACTGAAATGCAGCGTATTTCCATAATGGAATTAGTCTGCAGCAAACGGCACAGGCGAGTTTCTTAAAGAGATAATTATTCAAAAAAACGCAACAATAATCTGTCATCTGCGGCGTCGGCCTGCGATGTGATTCATTTGCATGAAAAGAGCGGCTGATCTTCTCTCCGCAGATCCTTAAGGCCAGGCTAAAATGTCAGGGACACAGAGGCAGGTTGCTGGGGTTGGGAGGGGAAGAGGGTGCTCACGTCCTCCAATGTAATCTCTCCATCTCTCCTCAGGGTGTTCTGCCTACACTGACTCGTGCTCAGAACCACAGTCGTGGCTGCTCCACCAGTGTTGTTGTTCGAGGGACGTTTCGGCCTTCTCACATTCTCCTCGCTCGCGGTTTACACGGGGGCGTCATGGCGAGAAGCAGCTTTTTTTTATTTCTGATGTCAACACCAAATTACTCATCGCATTTCACGCCTGGCGAAGCGTCCCGCAGCCACACACAGAGTCGCTCGCCTTGCTTCACCTGTTCCGCTCTGTTTTTTGCGTGACAATCGGCTCGTCCTCTAGCTGACAGCATTAATTATGGGAGATACTGGATAGGCCCTTTGAAGATTTAAAGCATGCACAACAAAAGTGTTGCTCCTGAGGCTTGTGCCCGGACAGCGGCCTTGCAGCCCAGTGTCACACTAAGCCAATGCAGTACATTCAAATAATACAAAAAGTGTCTTATTATTACTTCCATAAGCCAGAATTAATACAGTAATATTCTGATAACTAGTCCGCATTATATTATGTACATTCCTATAGTAAGATAATCGAGGCATGAAAAAGTCAGTTCTGATGCACTGCGTCATATTAACCTATAGACATTAGACAGCGTACTGTGTGCCGACAAAAAGTATTGTTCATTTTATGAAATCCTACAGACAAATTGAGAAGTCTATGGTGCAACTATTGCTTTTGGCAAAGATCTATTTCAATTATGAATGATAGAAAAAACACAGCATTGTGCATGATGTCACGGACATTTAAGTATCCTGCTTTCTTGTTTATCAAATATTGATAAATTATATTGAGTGCCATCAAATAATTTATTTAACACTTACCTGATGTTTCACAAAGTACACTGGAATGGCATCTTCCCAACAAACACCACTTTGTAGTTTAATGATAACATTAAAACACAAATATCTGTAAATATGGCTTAATGCTTGAAAATAAAAAAATAAATGACATTCATTTTGTGTGGGCAATCTTAATTAAAGCAGTGCACTACCTGAATGAGACATTCAAAATAATAATTTGGAAGATATTAGGAAATACTATCATGAGTAATAATAGCACAAATACTTGTGTATTTGTATTAATGTGGAATACAAACAAACTGTTCAGCACAGTCATCCTGCTTTATTCCTGAGATCTTAGAGAAAGACAAATCCATTATTTCAAACTGTACAATGCTATACATTGTAAACTGCCCAAAAGTGCGGATTCAACCGTTTCTCATATGCTCTGTGAACAGAGCGCTTTCAGTGCCGTGGGATACTGCACAAGGATCAATGAAGTTGTACACATAGGACTGTGTGAACTGGTGTGAGAGCGCGGGTACACTCTGTGCTGTAGTATTGCTGTGACTGGTCTTAGATGCATAGTGAAATCTTCAGTGTTAAATCAACTCTAACAGAGTACATATGGTACACTGGACATTTTACAGCGTGGGATGCGGATGGGTGACTCACATCACTCAGCTGGTCTCTGGAGCTGCTCTGGAAGGACGGCTTGGACTCGCCACTGACGCTCTCGCTCTCGCTGTCCTTGCAGTTGTTCTGTCCTGGTTTCAGCTGAAACGACCAGACAGACAGACAGACAGACAGTCAGTCACAATCCAGTGTTAAAGCACACTCCACAATCGGAAAAATGACATTTCAGCGTTAATATATTTACAGATGGTGGTGACAGCCATCATCATCTGAATCATTTCAGCTAAGCTACACAAGTTCTATAAAACTCACTCTTGAGGATCTCTATTACCTTGCATACTGGAAGGAGCCATTGCCTTGCATACTGGAAGGAGCCATTGCCTTGCATACTGGAAGGAGCCATTGCCTTGCATACTGGAACGAGCCATTGCCTTGCATACTGGAACGAGCCATTGCCTTGCATACTGGAACAAGCCATTGCCTTGCATACTGGAAGGAGCCATTGCCTTGCATACTGGAAGGAGCCATTGCCTTGCATACTGGAAGGAGCCATTGCCGTGCATACTGGAAGGAGCCATTGCCTTGCATACTGGAAGGAGCCATTGCCTTGCATACTGGAAGGATCCATTGCCTTGCATACTGGAAGGAGCCATTGCCTTGCATACTGGAAGGAGCCATTGCCTTGCATACTGGAAGGAGCCATTGCCTTGCATACTGGAACGAGCCATTGCCTTGCATACTGGAACGAGCCATTGCCTTGCATACTGGAACAAGCCATTGCCTTGCATACTGGAAGGAGCCATTGCCTTGCATACTGGAAGGAGCCATTGCCTTGCATACTGGAAGGAGCCATTGCCGTGCATACTGGAAGGAGCCATTGCCTTGCATACTGGAAGGAGCCATTGCCTTGCATACTGGAAGGATCCATTGCCTTGCATACTGGAAGGAGCCATTGCCTTGCATACTGGAAGGAGCCATTGCCTTGCATACTGGAAGGAGCCATTGCCTTGCATACTGGAAGGAGCCATTGCCTTGCATACTGGAAGGATCCATTGCCTTGCATACTGGAAGGAGCCATTGCCTTGCATACTGGAAGGAGCCATTGCCTTGCATACTGGAAGGAGCCATTGCCTTGCATACTGGAACGAGCCATTGCCTTGCATACTGGAACGAGCCATTGCCTTGCATACTGGAACAAGCCATTGCCTTGCATACTGGAAGGAGCCATTGCCTTGCATACTGGAAGGAGCCATTGCCTTGCATACTGGAAGGAGCCATTGCCGTGCATACTGGAAGGAGCCATTGCCTTGCATACTGGAAGGAGCCATTGCCTTGCATACTGGAAGGATCCATTGCCTTGCATACTGGAACGAGCCATTGCCTTGCATACTGGAAGGAGCCATTGCCTTGCATACTGGAAGGAGCCATTGCCTTGCATACTGGAAGGAGCCATTGCCTTGCATACTGGAAGGAGCTATTGCCTTGCATACTGGAAGAAGCTATTGCCTTGCATACTGGAAGGAGCTATTGCCTTGCATACTGGAAGAAGCAAAAATGTATCCACTGTTGTACGCGCATCATTGGCAACATGCATAAAGCTATGCAATTAGTCCTAAGCACATTACTGTTGGATTGCTGAAGTTCACGACTGTGCAAAGCAGTCCTGTCCATACTGCACAATCATACTCAATCTTAATCTTCAAGTCTAGTCTTAAGGCTCATGCCTTCAGCCTCTCCTCTTGTTACAGCACTGACTCCCCCAGTATTCGGTCACATGACTGCATCATGTATACCATTCGCTGTTCCAGCAGCTCATACAAGCTGTCACGTATGCAGCCGTTGTGAACAGACAATAGGCACTCGGCCAACACAACGTACTGACGAAAATCTCGCTCACTAACCCCGTCCCTCCCTGCGTGACTCTACGACCAATCGTGTGTGGCCCTGCAGGCCTCCCGGCTACAGTGGGCACCAATCGGGGTCAGGTTCCGGACCGTGGAGAGCATCGCTGTACTTTGAAGCAGTGTTTTAGCTTAAGGCATGGCCCGAGAGGTGCTGGTGACATTATTATGAGTGCGTGAGATCAGGGCTTTAAAAAAGAGAGAGTGAGTCGCTAAACACGCCGCCGTAAAGGTCGCCACCTCCTTTTCTTTTTCCTTTTCCAAAGAGGCGCTGTTTTAATTAACAAAAACGCCAGTGGATCCAATCAATGAAACTCACTCTCCTGTGACATTACATTATACTGCATGAACTACCAAGGGTCCTATAATGGCTTTCACGCCGACACAATGAAACAGTCCTTTCAACTTCTCTTCCGCGTTCATAATTACATTAAATAATTAATGAATCGCGCAAAAAAAACAGGAGAAAACTTATCTGACAACGGAGCTAACATGGACCACCTTGAGTAACGGGTCACGGGAAATAGCGCAGGAAGAGGACCCACACTCATCCTCCATCCTGAGCAGAAAGGGGTAGGAGGGGTAACTGTCCCCCTCCAGACCAGCGATCACAAACCTGCCAGCCTGTAAGATAATTATGCGAATTAAACATTTAAATAAAAACAACAGAGAAACTTCCAGAAAATGTGGAGAAGAGACCAGAGGAGCTCAGCAGGTGTGATTTAGCAGATTTTGCCATTAAAGAAAAGAGCAAGAGGGGGGGGGAATGGGGTGGGGGGGGATGCCATCTGAACATCTGAGCCCGCAAAGCGCCGAGAACAATGTCAGGCCCCTGGGTCCCTACAGCCATCCCAGTCAGGATTTATGTCCTTAGAAGCTTCCTCAGTGTGGTTTCCAGTCAGCCAGCCCTCCTGGGCTCCATCTCCAAGCACATAAAACTGCTTTATAGGGAAAATGGAGCAAAAGCAGTAAACGGGCGCTACGCCATCTAATAGAAAAAGCACAGACTACGGCATAACACACAGGGGGATTGTTTACCACGCTGGGGCCGTCCCTCTCTCCATCTCTTTCACTCTCTCTCTCCGTCTCTAGGTGAGGGATCCACGCAGGTTTATGCTTTCTGGGCTGCGGTGTGTTAAAAAAAAATCACATAAAAACTATACCCATTTAGGGTCGCTGGTTGTCATTTACGAGGTGGGGAGGGGGTATCGAGCCCCGGAGTAAAACACATAATTAAAATGAAAACAGCCATCAGCAATGTGAAGGGATACCATCCCTTGGAGAACACGGTGCGGGTGAAGAGGCGGGGAGCTTTTTGTCACCCGAGTGCCGTCTGTGATAAGACAGACCACTTGGAGCTGGCGATGATGAGTTGTTGATGAAATAAAGCAGGACACACAAGACTGGGCCCCGGGGAACACAAGGAGCCGCACAGATACGGCCGAGGAACTTCCACAGTGTGGCCCGTTTCTCCGATAGCGCTAATTACTTCAAACAAATCTCCTTTAAAGCAAATGAGAGAGAACACTTTCTTCTTTTCTTTTTTCTTTTTTTACACGGGCCTTCTTCCCAAAGGGATTTTATTTGGATAACTTTTTAAAGAAAACGTATGCAAAACAGAACATAAATATTCAAAGTGGAAAAAGAAATCACGCTTAACGCGTATCGACACCTTTAATTAGGGCAGCGCGTGAATGACGTCAGGGGCGGACACGGGAGAAAGAAAGATGCTGTTTACTCCCTAATCCACTGGCTGTTCATTAAATTGTGCTGACCTATAATCTGCATTACAGAAATTAAGGTCCCACTTGACAAGTGCTCTACATCATGCGCTGGGCTTACATAACGCCCAAGGATAACCTTCAGCGAAAATATTCAGATTCGCCTGGCCAACTGCAGACCCACAAATCATGTTGCCAGCAGTAGTCTGACCTGAACTTGCATTGTCACAGCTGGTTATTAATATGAGGAGAGGTGGGGTCGACCAAGTGGCAGCACCCACAGAAAAGACAAGAGAGACAAAGAGGAGAAAGAGGGGATGCTGGTCTTTATGCTCGAGCCTTGAGACACACAGCCATCACAAACAAATCACATGAGCTTGGCCAAGCAGTTTGACCCCCTACCATCACCATGCACACAGCACATTGCTCCTACCCCTCCCTCAGTCTCGGGAGAAATATAACTCCACCACCAGAAGGAATGTGCGCGCACGTACACACGCACGTACACACGCACGTACACACACACACACACACACGCACGCACACACACATGCACACACACACACACACGGCAGTAATAATGGCTTAGGACAGATGTCAGCGTAAACGACCTGCCTTGCTTCATGATCGTGAGTTCCACAACAAAATGGAAATCCACCGCCCGTGGGACCAGCAAACTGAATTAAAAGTGCGTTACAAACGCCAGATGGAGGAGAAAACGCGCGTGAACACGCCTGCCTTGACAGCACAATGCAAACGTCCGACAAAAATCTAAAACCATTAATCTAAATATAATCCAGCAAATGCAAAGTGCATGAAACGTATAACCTATACTTATTACTACCCTAATCTGCATAAGCAGAAGATTAGGTTCCTGTAGTATTGCATTACCTGGCGCAATTACACAGTGATTTGCAAATGTATCCCTTGGCTTGTTCATTTCATTCTTTAAGGCTTCATAAATTGCTTCTGAGACTTACTTTAGTCGGAGGTGTAAGTCCCTGCACTGCAAGCATTTTGGAATCATTTTAACAAGGTGATTCATTTGTGTATTACAGGAAGAGGAGAAATACCAGTGGCCACAATAAATTACCATCATCAAAAGTTCTGTATAGATTTAATAATCTTCCTCTGCTAATAAATCTGACAAATAAACCAGTCACTATATCATCCAGTCATTCGCCTATCATTTTAATAGTAAGGTATATCAGGGGCATTCATTACTTGAAGTAGCTATTTCTCATCCGATCCAGCATTCGTCTTTTTATGATCTTCCAAAAAGCATTTCCCAATAATTATCAGATACAGAACATAAAGTTAGTCGGACAAATGACACATTTTACATGCATGTAAGCTCAACAAACAAACAAATTAAATAATTAGAATCCTATTTGCATTACTAGTGAACATGTTACAATTAAATATACCATTCTGAATAGTAAATTAATAATTCAACAATAAACCTTTCAATACTACTGTACAATTACAGTGTAGAACTAGACAGGGTAACATTTTCTGAAGAAAATGTGTGTGCTTGCAGTGTTGAAAGCAAGTTAGCGTGTATTTAGCCATGTATTTAGCATGTTCTCTGTGTGGTAGCTATGTTTTGTTATTATTCTGGCAAGCATAAACCCTGTCACATTTGCTGTAATGGCTGACTGGACGGGTTCCCCATTTAGGGAATTCAATGGAAAAAAACTGTAATAACAAATTAGCATCCAATAATGAACAAAAAAATAATGTTTTTAAATTACTTCAGTGTATGTAAATGCATGGCAGAACTACCACTTGTATAATTATTGGGTGATACATTTCCTTATCATGATCCAAGTGTGACAACTAAAATAATAAAAACACTATGCATACTGTTAAAATAGACAGAAAATACTGTGGTGTGTGTGTGTGTGTGTGTGTGTGTGTGTACACCTAGGCGCACAAGAATTAGCGTGCAAATGCGGTCACACAAAGATTAATTAAGAGCATATTTTGCAAGACTCCAACATAAGGATAAACCGTTTAACGACGTTATCCACAAATGTATGGTGAAGATCCTCGTATGTACAAGAAGATAACAAACAGATGGTTTTAATATTCTGGAGGCTAATTTCTCAACAATTAAAAACCCAGCAAGACATTAACATCTAATGAAACATTTAAACTAATACTAAGTGCATCTGCCATTAATTTGCACACAGTAAGGACTTGTGTTCCTTCAATCTGTTCTGTGTTAGGGAGAACTTTTTTCCCCGTCCCACATTTATTGAAGTATAGAATTAACAACTGTTTTCAATCAGCAGTCAGCATGATTCTTTGGCAGGGAACACCCCAAAACCTCCATACTATTAAAGATTAATTTATGCTGCCATCTCTTTGATGTGGAAAACTAATAAAAAGAGACCCCTTCCCCCTAACCAAACAGCCGATGGAAATTGTGTTATTTTAACCCTCTGCTTGTTCAAGCATAAAGCAGCCAAACAGCTACTTCTCACTTATCTGAAACGGAACAATTGAGAATGTGAATTGGTTTCTGATGGTGTGGAGACGAGCCAAACGAAACAGAAACTTCGCTTGAATTTTACACATGAACGTACAGTAATGATTTTCATTGCACGCATAAATCCAGTTTCAACCAGGTAGTGAAATTTGGGAGCGTCATTTTAATTCATCACAGCCCCTAACATCTGCTGAATTTGACCTCGGAAAATCTTCCATATTTGAACTAAACAAACAGTCAAACAGAACCGACTAAACCAATTCTCCTCTTAGGCCAAAACGCCATGGTATAAACTCCAGTAAAACACATCACATCACATTATTTTAGTTGCGATTTATACTACCACTTTGCTGCAGGCTGAGAATGACGCCTTTCAGCCGCACTTCTTCGACACTTTAAAGCTGCCATAAATCCTTCAACCCAGTGAAACTAAATTATGGCCCAATAATAAGAGCAGCTTACATGTGCGCATTCCTCCAAGCGCACTCAAAATGGCTGCAATTAGATCGCTCTTTGTCGGCACCATTACTATAAAATCAGTCTGGTCAGGCTAATGAATAATTGAGGGGCTAAATAACCGACAACGAGCTCTGCCATGCGGGCAACGGCAGGGCGGACATTTTATTCAGCTGCAGATAACCTGGAAGACAAAACACATTCGTTCAATTATTCAACGTCTCCTCCTTTTATTGGAAGATAGACACACAGTGCATTCTCTACATGTTTGATATTTATAACTTCCTTTCAAGGTTTAAAGGCCTTATTTTTAACACATGTAGTCAGTAATCTTCTCAGCCCATGTGCTGCTGAATGGGAACTTTAGCCCAATGGAGCAATGGTGTGAAGACCAGGAATTTTAAAAGTGTTATTTCCCGCAAACTGAGGATTACGGCGAACTGACCCAAATCAAGAATACTACAAAAGAGGGATTCTTACATGTGTTATCTACCCTGAGCTATAGAGGCTATATAGTGAACTAGCCTTTGGGATTCTGCACTATGAGCTCCTGGTTTCCCTTAGTTACGCACAACGGCAGCAGCTGCAGAACTGTATGGTAATAAACTCTGAACAATTTAACAGCTTTTATTGTTCTGCTGTGATGTTTCAGAACAGTGAACCTGTCCTCCCAGGATCCAGGAGTCCCACAAGGGCCACAATGAAAGAAGATCTCATTTACCTAAAAGCGCTTATAAATTTTTAATTTGCTTTAACAAGTAAATTAACAAGTCCCTCATTCAGGGAAGTTTTATGGCTAGCCACAGAGGGAGGACCATGAAAGTTTTATAGATAATCCACTGCTAGCAAGCCTGCTTATAATAAATCGTCCATTTCCTGCCCCACTGTCAAATCCCCCTGGTTTCCAGTGGCTACCCTTTAAATAACTCCTCTATGCCACCTTCACGGGTCTATATACAAGGGCTATTAAAATGTTGAGCCCCTGCAGTCCTTGAAGGCAGTTTAATCCTGTTAACTTGTACTTCTGAGGAAACTACTGGTCTGCACTTTCTGTATCATTCATCTCTGTTCAGAAGGTTCATCTAAGATAAGAAAATGGCAACAAAGGAAATAACCGTAATTAAAAATCTACCATGAAATATATTACACAATTACTATAATAGGCTATACAACAATGATACATTCTTCACTATAAATAATACACTACAAAAACATGTGAAGAATACATCTCTGTCTCGCTCTTTCTGGGACCTGGGAGTTCCCTGTGCCTTGGAGGCTGGAGCTCATAACTACATTTCCCATCAGCCCACGGGGGAAATCCCACAGGGGGGCTCAGGCTACCCGCTTGCACACAACCTCCATCTCAGAGACAACAGCAGTCAGAAACAGTAGGGCACGGTTAACACGCGGCACGGTTTTCTTAAATAAATAAAAACATGCGAAAGAGGAGCAGTTGAGCGGGCGGTCACGGCCTCCAAGGGACGACACAAGCCTCTCCCTCATCTTTCAGACAGCAGCGATGCCTTGTGTCGCAAAAGCCGACCCGCGTAGCCTGCCAATGACCCTGTTTCAGCTCTGAGGCCGGGGCTGATTAAATATCACAGACAAGTGCAGCGCATTGTCCCTGGGTGCATAGTAGCAGCCTGTCATTGAGGATAAGGGTCAGAAACCAGAGCCATGGCCACCGAGTCCTGCTCCTTTATTTATTTACTCAGGTTGTGTTTGTGTGACAGGAGCTCGCAATGCGAGCTAGAACCGGTGAAAAACAACTTCCCCAGCGCCGTCACGGTGTCAAGCCCCCGTCCCCCCCTTTTTTTTTCTTCTCCACCCCCACAATACGTTAGAAATGCGGAATGGTTTCGTCCACCGCTCAGCTTGGACATCCAATCTCAATGTCACAAATGGTTTGGGAATATTGCTGTTTGCTTCAGTTTCATGTGACATGTTGACCTCTCCTCTCCTTTCACCGACAATAGCTGTGGAAATGCCTTATTTAGCCCATTTTCCCCTCTGTTGTCATGCTCAAGTGAAACTGTAACCTCTAATGACCTTGTCCTATGTTATTACCATCGTCAAGGTGAACCACGAGCATAATGTCCCTGACTAGCTTAAACAACCGAAGAAGATTAGCATCATGAATGTGACGCCATCACACAAATAAGGTTTAAGCAGCTGACCATGACACTCTACAGGCGTATGTACAATCATAATAGACATTGTCGAATAAAGGCGAAATGGACTACAAGGATAGATGTACACAGATGTAAAAACTGCGGCATGCAGGCAGACTGGAAGACGACCAAAAAAATTGCTTCCATCTACGGCTTTGGATTCCATTTGCCAAACCCCCCACAAACTATGCAGCATAACACTGTAAAGTACCGATGCATGTGGACAATTCCCTGATTTAATAATGAACTAAACCAGAGGGGGAAAAATAATATGGACTGAAGAGCCGGGGTATGTAAAATCTCCCCAGAACACATTGTTATTGTGGACACAGGTGGGAAGCTACATCTGAAAAGCCATCTCGCTTGGGGGTTGAAATTGGCAACATACGGGGGTGGCAGAGGGCACAGCGCCCCCTAGCGACGGACCTCCCAGGGCGAGGCAGGAAGTGGCCATGGGGAATAAGCATTTATAAGCATTTATAAAAATAAATAATAAAATAAATAACTTTTTAAAAACCCTGAAACCCACTCGGCTGCTCTTATCACCGCATAACTATTCATCAAAGAAATTTGTGTGCAATTAATTACATTATTCCCATGTCCCTGCCATAGAGTCATTATTCCAATATCAGCTTTCACTAGCAGTCTCTTAAGCTGGAGACTGTGTGCCAAGTCACATCTCCAGAGCCGGCCAGTCTCAATAAAACCGCGCTCCTCTCTGCTTGCAGAGGCTATCATTTCTCTTTTTTATTGCCATTTATTTCCCTCCAGGAATACACTGCCAGTATATTGGCAGGACTTCCAGTATATGGAGGCAATGAAATTTAGCGCAGACACTTAACACCAGGTCAAGCCTTGTGCGCGGCTCATGTGAGGCTGTAATATGATAAACAAATGCTTCCAGTTGGAGGGTTTTTATGTTACAGGAATAGTGCAGGCATTGCCGTGGCGACAGAGACGAGGGGTGCAGCCCCCTGGAAAACGGGCGGCCAGGGAACCTTGAAAACGGCGGAGCAGCGGCGCTTGCGCTGGCGATTAAAGAGAGGGGATCTAAATAGGTCAGTGCTGCACCATTATCCCGAGCCCCCAAGCATAGATAATCACAATCTGTATGTAATGCAGTAAATAAACCGCTAAATGTCTAATAGAGATTAATTTAAAGTGATTCCACTCAAACCTTTTAGAGGAAGCACAAATAAATGCACGCAATTTGCACTAATTTGCAGCCCCTAAACAAGCGCTGAAGTCAAATTAATTGCATTACAGTATGACCAGAGTGAATTAGGGCTCCTAATAGGCGCTTGGATAAAAACGCTTTTGGACAAGGGTATCGAAGGTCACGTTCATAGAGGAGGAGAAAATGCTCGAGCATGTATAACCAAATATCCTTTTTAAAAAAATAATAATTTCGTTGCATTTTTTAACCAATCAACGTCAAGCTTGTAAATGGGTCCCACACATCCACCACTGCCTCCTATGTGGTTGTAATCAGTCCATGGGAATCGCATGTTGTGTTCGTCCGTTTGGGCCCCGAATGTTTAGCACACGAGCCAAGAGTGGTCTGCTTTGTGAACCCCAGCACTAAGCTGACCGCCCTTCCAGCGGGGAGTGCTGACCCTCAGAAACGGGATCCGCAGGTATCTGATGCCATGTTTTGGCTGGACGACTGCAAACTAACGAGACTGTTTCACACAGTCCATGTTTGGCTTCCAGTTCTGCAACGATTAGACAGACTAGAAAAACTGCTCACACTCTTACGCTCTTTACCTTTTGGCTGACCAGTCAACAGGCTAAAGTTTCCCCCGTTGCCGTTGCTAATACTCGCTGTAAACTGCCTCGCATAAACGAACGTCTACAATTAGAAACCCCATAAAACAAGAGGAGACTAAGACGCCCAAGTATATATTTGTGAGGAATGAACAGAATGTGCTGATTCCTGTTTATGTGGACTACTTAACATGCAGAACCATATCTGCGGTGCCATCAACATTCAGTTGACTTGACAGAACAGTGTATACAGATATACAAACTTCCTCATTAACACATTCCAAGTGTCACTCTAAACCCTGGGGGACCGTTTTGTTGTTTGTAGCTAGCATCGGCAAAATAGCCCTGTACAGTGTGTTTACTAAATATGTGTTTGGAATGTCCAATTTAAAACTCTGAATGGTCCATTAGCATAGTAACTTTATTTCCAGAAAGTTTAACTGTAAATAACTTCTAGCTTAATAACTTCCAGAACAAATAACTTTGAAATGAAGATTATAATGAGTGCAAAATATAAAATTAAACATTGATATGTGTTAACGTAACCTTGAAGAACATATTTAATCTAAATCCTTTAAAAATATACATAGAAATTCATAATACTGTATGAATGGTTTGTGTGTAAAACCTAAGTTACTCTTGGTGTAACTAGGTGTCATAAAATGATGTTGAGTACATTAAGATGTGCGGTACTTGAGAAACATTTCCCACACGATGTGCTGTCTTTCTAGGGTCAATGACAAGGGCAATTAGCTAAAATGTCATTTATCGTCATCAAAGTGCTCGCAATTCAACCCCCCGTTCAAGTCTCGCAAAACAGCGACGGAATGCTAAAATACCCTCAAGTGTAAATGAGTTTTAAACTGCGGAGTTCTCTCGACAGTAACGGAGGGGGTCGAGGGTAAGGAGCGAGACACTTCACCGCAGAGAGACTGTCAGGGAGCGAAACAGAATGACATTATTAGGGTTCTCGCTTCATACCGGGCCTGTGATTTAGGATGTGCAACCAGACTGTCTGCTTGTTGAACGATGCCCACCGGGGACCCCTCTGATTTAAGCAGCCTTGCGCCACTTTCCAAACCTCCCCATGGAGTGCTGCATGCATTTTGTTGAAATAAGCATCGCAAAGGCCCTATATGTTCTGTAGACTCTGCGAGCGCTAATAAGTGCCAACGCTAAGCTAGGCTGGATGAAATTCACCTACGGTTCCGCCAGGGCAAAAGCACGCTATGGAAAATGAACTGCGCAAAAAAAAAAGTACCTTCCTTATCAAGGTGAAATTGCAATGTTAAAAAAAGTGTTAATCGTCCTCAATCACATTCCATTAATTCTAAATACATTACTAAAAAGGTAAAGATGAATTACTGTAGTTACTGAATTACTGCTAAAAATGAGAGAAATCTTCAGGCACAAAGATAAAATAATTGAATTCCTCATATAATAAAAATTGAATATGAAAGGTTCTCACTGTTATAAAGACAAGTCTATTAACTTTAAATAAAACCATCTTTGAATCCCATCAAACTCAATAAAAAAATAAGAACGAAATAAATAACAACATATATTTCCCTATCATTGAGGCTCTCTAAGATCACTAGGGACAAACAACAGTAAAACAAATATGGCGGTAAACAGGAAGATGTAATATGCAGATAATGACGCAGAAAAAGGTATATATGGCGGGAAACAGGAAGATGTAATGTGCGGATCATGACCCAGGGAAAAGTATACAGTCAAGCCGGAAAGTCTGCACACCCCTTTCACCTTCTCCATGTTTTATTACGTTACAGACATATTCTACAATAGATTGAGTTCATTTTTAGTCTCAAAATTCTGCACAAAATAGCCCATAATGACAAAGTGAAAACAGGTTTTCAGACATTTGTGCTAATTTATAAAAAATCTAAATGTAAAATATCATATGTACACAAGTGTGCACACCCTTTGATATGACACCCAAAAGTGAGCTGAGGAGCATTTAGTTTCCACTGATACTGCTTGAGATGTTTCTACAACTTAATTGGAGTCCACCTGTGATAAATTCAATTGATTGGACATGATTGGGGATTGCCAACACCTGCCTATATAAGGTCTCACAGTTGACAGTGCATGTCAGAGCAAACTCCAAGCCATGGGGTCAAAGGAATTATCTGCAGACCTCAGAAACAGGATTGTGTCAAGGCATAGATCTGGAGAAGGGTACGGAAAAATCTCTGCAGCTTTACAGGTCCCAAAGAGCACAGTGGACACCATCATTTGTAAATGGAAGAAGTTTGGAACCACCAAGAATCTTCCTAGACCTGGCTGCCCGGCCAAACTGAGCAATCGGGGAAGACCAATCAGGCCTTTATGGTAGAGTGGCCAGACGGAAGCCCCTCCTTAGTAAAAGGCACATCACAGCCCGCTTGGAGTTTGCCAAAAGGCACCTAGAAGACTCTCAAACCATGAGAATCAAGATTCTCAGGTCTGATGAAACCAAAATTTAACTTTTTGGCCCGAATACCAAGTGTCACGTCTGGAGGAAACCAGGCACCGCTCATTACCTGGCTAATACCATCCCTACAGTGAAGCATGGCGGTGGCAGCATCATGATGTGGGGATGTTTTTCAGCAGCGGGAACGGGGCGACTAGTACTGATAGAGGGAAAGATGAATGCAGCTAAGTACACCGAGATCCTTGAAGAAAACCTGCTCCAGAGCGCTCTGGACCTCAGACTGGGGTGAAGGTTTACCTTCCAACATGACAACGATCCGAAGCACACAGCCAAGAAAACAAAGGAGTGGCTTCGGAGAAAGTCTGGGCATGTCCTTGAGTGGCCCAGCCAGAGCCCAGTCCTGAATCCAATTGAACATCTGTGGAAAGAGCTGAAAATGGCTGTGTACCGACGCTCCCCATCCAACCTGACGGAGCTTGCAAGGATAAGCCAAGAGGAATGGGCAAAAATGTCCAGAAACAAGTGTGCCAAGCTCATAGCTTCTTTCCCAAGACGCATTGAAGCTGTAATCGCTGCCAAAGGTGCAACAACCAAGTTTTAGGCTAAGGGTGTGTACAGATATGTAACCCCTAAATAACCTATTTTTGTCAGTAAAATAAAATTGCATATTTTCTAAAAACCTGTTTTCACTTCATCATTATTGGCTAATGTGTGTAGATGTTTGAGGCAAAAAATGAACTCAATCTATTGTAGTATAAGTCTGTAACATAATAAAACGCGGAGAAGATGAAAGGGGTGTGCAGACTTTCCGGCTTGACTGTATATGGCGGTAAACAGGACGATTTAACGTGCAGAGGATGACCCAAGGAAAAGTATACAGTCAAGCAGGAAAGTCTGCACACCCCTTTCACCTTCTCCACGTTTTATTACATTACAGACATATTCTACAATAGATTGAGTTCATTTTTTGTCACAAAATAGCCCATAATGACAAAGTGAAAATCATGACCCAGGGAAAAGAGGGAGCAGACTTCCCTTCCAAAAACTGTCAAAATACAGAGGTCCTGATCTCCACAGTTACCACAGGAAAACCAGTACCTACAGATTTCTTAGATTCTGAGGGTACATTCATCCTAAATATCAGAAAAATTCATTGTTTCGAGGCCAGAACCATTTCGGATCCGTAGACTGGATCAGACTCAATTACTGGTAATTTTTTTTCTCTTACAATTTTATAACAGACAGTGAAATGACATATGGAACTACATGAAAATTCAGAAATTGTGACATTTTAAAAAAATCAAGCAACTTAAAATTCCGATGAACGAAATCCGCCCTGTCATCATGATTTACATGGCGCTGGAAATAGCCACCTGCCACCTGAGATTTGCCGTCCCTACCCCTAGTGAAGCAGCTTTTCAGAAATAGTTCCCCACCTGTGTCCAGTCAAATTATAACACACAAGGGAGTTATAACACTTCCCTGAAAAAAAAGGTTCTGCATCGGTAATCACAAACGGAACAATTTAAGCCCTCAACAGCGTTATTTATGTGCAGAATTACCAGAGATTGAAATCAGGGTTTTAAAAAAGTGTTTTTCAGGGTTGTTGGGGCTTTTGGCAAGATACACAAGAGAATTAACCTCTGACCCCCCCTCCCCCTCCCCCTCGCTGAGTGTGCCCTCGCGTTGTTTTTGTTTTGGTCCAGACTTCCTCCTGCATGTAATGGACTTCCTTCAAACCATAAATCACACTCGCGCTCCTTTTCATCTCCTTCTAGACCCTTGTTTTCGGTTTTAGCCGCTATCGCATCTCTGCCAGAGCGACGGCCGGGACGCACAATGCGGGCCTTCTCCTCCTCCGGTCCGAAAGCCTCTTTTCGCTGCTTTCAGGGCTACAGATGTCAACCACAGGAAGGCAATTATGGGAGTAAAATTACTTCCTTGCTGTTATCACTACGCTCTCTCTCGGGCTCGGGGAATGGTTAAAAGCCACCATGTAATAGGCACAGTTAGAGTTTTCTCCTGGGCAGGAGCCAAGGCCGCTAACCTTGCTATTAAAGGCCCAACAAGCTTTGTCAATGCAATCTGCTGAATGCCTTGAGTGACAAGCGATCGATATTCTCCACTCTCTCGGGTCATCACCGGTGACAGAGGCCTAAGCAATAACACAGCCCTGTCTGCCTTTTCTAACTTAAATGCTTCCCCTGCCACAATATTTCTTTTTTGTCTCAGGGCTGCGAGCTAAATTTCTCAGCGATCGAAAGTGGAAGATGGGGAGGGTACGGGTCTGAGGAATTGCAATGTGTCTGAATTGATGCCGGGCCAGGGCAAAAGCTCAGCAGACTG
This sequence comes from Ilyophis sp. 1 JC-2022, assembly GCA_022702515.1. Lineage (NCBI taxonomy): Eukaryota > Metazoa > Chordata > Actinopteri > Anguilliformes > Synaphobranchidae > Ilyophis > Ilyophis sp. 1 JC-2022. The sequence continues at coordinate 63,526,669 of CM040401.1, read as the reverse complement.
GAGAAACGGGGCCCAGATAAATCGAAAATGACTGGCTGCCGAGTTGTAATCTGCCAGTGCCGAGCCCCCTGTAGCAACAAGCCTAATGAAAAAGCGCACTGACAGGCCAGAAAGATGGAGGGGCCCGCGGACCAATGTGGGAAGCGAGAGAGAGAGAGAGAGAAAGGGAGAGGGAGAGAGAAAGAGTGAGTGATTGAGTTAGAGAGATAGCGTGAGAGTAAGAGAGAGAGAGAGAGAGTGATCGAGTGAGAGATAGAGAGAAATAGAGTGAGAGTGACAAAGATAGAGTGAGAGAGATAGAGGGTGATAGCGTGAGAGTGAGAGATAGAGTGAGAGAGATATCGAGTGAGAGTGAGAGAAATAGAGTCAGTGAGAGAAAGAGAGTGATAGAGTGAGAGTTAGAAAGATAGAGTGAGTGAGAGAGATAGAGTGAGAGTGAGAGTGAGAGAAATAGAGTGAGAGAAATAGAGTGAGAGAGAGATAGAGTGAGAGTGATAGAGTGAAAGTGAGAGTGATAGAGTGAGAGAGAGAGAGTGTATATTTGCTCTGAGTGGAGGTGTTAGGAGCAGAAGGAAGAATGCTCTGTGCAGTTGTGCATGCGCCTAACCCCCCCACACAAACCCCCGTCGTCACCATTATCATTTTTAATCAGCTCCGGTGTAAACGGAAACAGTTGGCCGTGTTGCGCTGCGTGCGGAGCACCGTCAATTAAACTTCAAATGTGTTATTAATACACGCGTACGTGAGTACGAGCTGCCTGTGACCGTGGGGACGCAGCCTCGGCAACAGCGACCCTCTCCCGACACCTTGCGCTAGAGCAAGCCAGACTGAGCCTGCAGCTTGCAGGTGAATCGCATTCCATCAAAACCCTACACAAGAGCTCCACCTACTGCAAGCGCCTCCCAACGCCCCTTCCGTCCTTTGTTTAGACACAACATTTCGTTCTCTGGGAGGGGAGACATCATGCCCCCCCGACACACACACACACACAGCAGCAGCGGGCCTTACTGCCCGTCGGCCATAAATTATACACACGCATAAATCTTACAAGCATCTTAAGAAATGTAAACTCTTCCCAAGCAAAAGCCACTGTTTACCACAAGCATACACAAAATCATTTCACACACAAAAACAACAGACATTTGCCGTCTGCATTACCTGTGTTTTTCCAGGCTATCTGTAAAATAAAATAAGCCCAACTGAATGTGCAAGGCGTCAAGATATTAGCTTCGTTTTTTTATATTGATTCCGTTGTTCTGAATGCAATCACACTGCCTGCAAGACTTAAGAGATGGGGCCCAGAGTTTGAAATGCCTTTGGACCGGCGTTCCAGTTTTTCCCTTTATCTTTCCGAATCAGCAGGCGAGGCGAAAAACTAGATAAGTTCCTCCGACATCCTCGGAGCGATTAGAGCCGGGGTGTTTGCTCCGCGTTTTCCAGGATCCTGTCTCCGGATCTGAAGCCTGTAACTAGGGATTTGGGCAGTGTAGCAGGGAATAGGCGTTTCTGAGCCACGCAGACCTGAATATGCAAGGCTTCACCTCCTGCCAAAACGCAAGGTCACGTCACCTCATAAAAACACCGCTACACTGTGCAAACAGCTCTCTGTGCTATCCTGGTCTCAATAATTCATGTTTTTTTTTAACATAAAATAACACAAGGAACAGGCTCAGAAACTGCTTCAAACAAAGCAGCCCACAACATGCAGGATTTAGGACTTATGTTGACAAGATAGTCCATTAAATGAAACACTTGACTGTTTGTGCAACATATTTTATGAAATAACACCCGGTGGGAGGCTGGTGAACACACTTCAAAAAAATATAACAAAAAAATATCCTGATGTTTTGAATTTTTCATGCAATTTATTGAGAAATGCTTAAATCTGAAACGCACTTATGTTGTGAAGCCATTGTGCGCTTCAGACCAACTACACTATAAGGTATGTGTAAGTGAAGACGAGTCCACAAAAGGCAATGTTCCTTTTCATTTTCAAATCTGTGACATCCTGGAGGATTGTCATGGAGAAAGCTATCTCCCTCACAGCGTGGCAGCTGATTCAGGGTCTGTTCCTCTGTGACCACACTTCCCGCTCTCCTGCTGAGCCATTGAAGAATTCATAGAAGATATCAAATCATTTGTCTCCCTTATTCTTCGGTTGCTTAGCGCTGCACAAAATAGGAGGAGTATATTTTTCTCCATTTTTTTTATTTTAAGAAAACAATGTAAATTATTTTTGTAACCTGCAGCACGGCAATTTGTTCAAAGAGCACAAATGAATAAAGCAGGCAATCTAAAGGCAGCCTCCACTGGGCCTACGGTTTGCCTGTGGCTTCCAGTTTCTTGGTAAAATTAGGTTTTGTAGTTTAGGGTCTCTCATTCCAAATCAACTTTTATTTATCTTTTTTGTTTTTTGTTTTACACAATTCCAGTGTTGTCGAAGGTAAGATAGGGGTGGACACACAGAGAGTCTTACAGAACAGAAATTGCCGCAAGGAACAATAACTTCAAATCAGTTCAATGCTGAAATAAACCTACAAGGCAAAAAAAGTAAATCCTTAATCCAGACAGAGGAGTGGGTTTCATTATAAATTTTTCTGTAAGCCTTTTATCTGAAAATGTGTCCATTACTGCCAGCGGTCTTTGTGTTTTTCCTCCTGTTTTTAATCCTTCTGAACTGGCCATACGTCTCAAAGACGAGCTTTGAACAAACACTCCATAAGCCAGAGATCATGGGTACCTTATCAGTACAAATGTGTTATTGCTGGCAAATCTGCACACATTGCTCAGCCTGAG